>PNEQ01107658.1:0-13136 GCA_003012365.1 Medauroidea extradentata | reverse complement strand
TTCCTGAGCAAGGAAAAACCCATTTTAGAATAAACCATGTATTGACATTTTAAGCACTCTTGATACAATATTCGAACAACCTTATCCCACTTTACAAAAGTTTACACAATTCAATGCAAATTCATGACTCGCCACAACACTCTTTACACTTGATATCATAACATGTCAGTTCCTTGTTTTACGCGTATCATCTCAAAACACTGACAATGACCATAACACGCTTGAATGCCCAAAGCAACAATTACGATTACAATTACAATGACGCACCAGTACTATTAATATGTCTTTTACAGGTAGGTCAAAGCACAATAGTAATACAGATACTCTTACTGAGTCTCCATTTATCCTCTGCGCACGAAACGCCCCTCGTCTATTCTTCCTAACATAAACTCCCTTCCCACGAGCTCATTGACTCATTACTCAAATGCGACGATTACCACTCTCTTCGATCTCCCGTAATGGCGAAAGCCTGGCAACCCATCCATTTCAAGGAATTCCTTTTACACCAGCGCTACTACCTCGTAGAGCTTAATCCCCCTCCAGCGGTGCCGCGCGGTGCGAACTCGCGCGCCCGACAAATGTTTGCTAGGGCCTCTTCTGCGCCAGCGGACACAACCTGTCCATTTTACTCACCAACCGCCTCTGGTGGTGATGGAGGCAGATACGCACGATAGCAAGACGAGCCAACTTAAGTGTCGTGTTGGGTCTTTCACACACACATGGCGGCCAGCAGAATGCCAGAACCCTTCGTGACTACTCTTCAGTACCGCCGCCTGTCCCATCAAACGCAGGCATCCGAGTGTTTCTTCCTGATGTGAGCAGCTCTCGCACGCACCCACCCTAGCGCCCCTATCGCCGGTCGGCGGAACCAGCCTTCCCCCCCCAACCCCAGGCCGTCCTCCTCCATGGCCAGTGGAGGAGAGGAGCGTGGTAGGCGGGGGGGGGGGCAGCCAGCACCGTCAACTAGGGTAACCCAACTCCTTAAGATTCCATCCCATAATGCTAACGACAAGACACTCACAGGAAAGGAGGGCGAAAAGACTCCCCCAAAACTCAAAATTGAAGAAAAAACCCCCTAAAAGGAAAGAGAAAAACTCAAAATATCCTAAACCCAGCAGGAGCCCGCTCAACAGAATGTTCCAAACAAACCATTTATACTAATAGGAAGAAACAACAGCAACACAGTACAGAAAACTAACATGAAAAGTTGAAATCATACAGAAAGGCCAACAATAAATAATTCCCGTAAACATATTTAAGGGAATGATCCTTCATTTCTACTACTTGCATGGTAAATATTTTTTAAAATCCTAAATTAGAGCAAATATGATTATAAAACTTATACAGCTTGTTTACCAGGTTTTACTATGTCGTCTAATTTCTTTCCTTGACAAAAAAATTTACCTGGTTTCTGTATGCTAAGTTTTTTGACTGAAACAATTCAAACCTTCAACTATATGGATAAGTATTGAAAAACTACATAGCATATAGTAAAACAATTTTAAACAATACAGGTAAACATCTCGTATTATAGCCTATATGCTCTCATTTAGGCTTAAGATATTATTATCAAATAAGTACAGGAAATGAGTGATACGCCTAAGTTGACATCAAGGGAGGACATTAATGTACTCTCTTTTGTTTGATAACCGAGCATGGTGGATCAGTGGTACCGAGCATGGTGGATCAGTGGTACCGAGCATGGTGGATCAGTGGTACCGAGCATGGTGGATCAGTGGTACCGAGCATGGTGGATCAGTGGTACCGAGCATGGTGGAGCAGTAATTAAACACTTGCCTCGCATTTGGGAGGACCCGGGTTCGATACCCGGCTCAGACCATCCTGATTTATGTTTTCCAGGCTCTTCCAAAATCACTCCAGGCGAATGCTCAGATGGTTACTTAACAAAGACCTTCGCCGACTCCTTCCTCATTTCAACCCCCGTGTTCCTCTAAAGCTTTGTGCTGTTCGAGGACATGCCCCATCTCCCACTTTAAATTTATAGCAGACAATAACAGTGTAAAAAAAATACATATTTCTCAGTTCCCACATGACATTGATTATGAATGTTCAATTTCATAATCATCAACTACCCCAACCACTAAAATTGAAGAAATCTTATGTTCTGTCAGCAGTAGCTATAAAGATTAAAAGATATGTGATATTAATTAATGAAGTAACCATTACAGTTCATGTAGTGAATTAGTTTGAGAATTGTTTCTTATTTTAAAGTAATTGTAATTATTATTAATTGCACATTTTGAAATGTGATGCTATGCAAATTGCAATATCAATTAGATAATAAAAAATATAATATTTAAAGCTAAAAACTCTGCAGTAGTTCATCTCTCGAACTTTGTAACGTGTAACGTGGCCGAGATCGGGAAAACAGTGTACGTCATAAGCTCTGTACTGCAATCTAAGGTTGGGATGCTCTGTAGCAAGGTGTACGAATGTGGAAAAAAGGCAAACATGAGAACTTTACAGTTTTAAGATAAGGGGAACTACTGAAGCATCATATTACTGTATTTTAAGTAACTTGTTTACTAGTAATCAGGAATACACACACACCACCGTAAGTCATAACTGAACACCTGGCAAACAGCAATCAGTGTCAAATTTCACAAGTCAACTATAGGTCAGTTAAAAAAAAAAAAAAAAAAAAAAACATAAAGTTTATAAATGTAAAACAACAGCAAAGTACACCACTCAGCCGGTTGATACAAGCAGCAAGATAATTAATCATTATCTTAGGGTGTTACTTGTGAATTTGAACGACAAAGCATTTTTTGTTGTAATTTAAACTTATTTCCTGGCAGATATTGTAAGTTGTGTATGAGTTGTCTTTGACAACTATTTCTGTTTAATTCATGTGCATATTGTTTATTTTACTGTACCAACTTTATTGTGGTTCTTTTTGAAACTTTGTATTACATTGACTAATTATTTCATTTTTGTGGTGCTGGTAGTGTAATGGTACATAGGCCCGAATGTAAATACATTAAACATCCAGATATGTAATTCAGAAATTGTAAGATTATTTTTACTGTGCTTACTTCAATTTCTTGTAATTTTTCACTTTGAGGGAAAAAAATCCAATTTTTCCTTTTTTTACATCAATGGAAAAAGAAAAACAATTTTCACTGTTTTTCTCCAATTTTTCCGGTTTTTTTCGAAGCTTCGGAAACCTAGTAATGCCCACAATATTTCTGCCCTTCTGACAATGCTGTCCCCCTGAAAAAATATTTTATTTACCAAACCTGAAGCTGCCTCTTTTAGAGCAGAACTGTATGATGACGTTCCAGTAGACAATGAACAGGAAGCTAGTGTGTTGGATGCTAATTCAGAATTCTGTGCTGTATTAACAATTGAAATAATTCATCCCTTTGATTCTTTCTGATTTAAAGGCTTTGCTAAAAATGCTAACATTGATACAGTACTACCACTCACTGTAACCAACTGTTTGTTAAATTTTCCTTCTTGATGACTCTTCACAAACTGCCTACCCATACTACTCAAATCTAACGATTATGGGCCGCATTGAGGAATCAAATTTTTTCGATTGTTGGTCATTTCAAGATCAATTCCATTTACACTCGCCAACGAGACACAACAGAACAAAGGCATTAACTGTAATAGCAATCAAATATACGTAGATAAAGAGTTTAATCCTTATTTTAGCGCAGAAATGATTTGCATTTGATTTTGTAGGAATATGTATGACTCACAGTCACAAATCGTAAGCATTTATTCATAGTGGCACTCGTGTTAAGTAGCAGCAGATATTTAACACGACAATGTTGGCTAACCTGACTAGATTTTTGTCGAAGTGACGTCGGGCGCAAACTAGGTTAAAACACGAATGCGAAGTTTGAAAATTAATACGTTGGTGAAACGATCGCTACAAAACATAAGTGCAGTAGCGTGTGGGATTATTTTACAATTGCGGAGAATGATACGAATGTCGCAATTTGTAACTTTTGTAAAACAAAAATTTCAAGAGACGGGAAGTCACGACAACAAATTTGTCCAATTATTTGCAATGTTTTCACGAAGTTGAAATTTTCAAACGTAAAGAAAGTGAAGACTCTGCCTCAGAAAATTTGTCTTGCCTTCAACTTAGTCTTCACCAGCTTCACAAAATCGGACACAGGTTGTAGTAAACAAACCTACCCAAGTGCAACCAACTTTACAGGCATGCTTCGAGAGGAAACCACAGTTTCAAATTGATGATCCAAGGGCCAAAAAAATTACTTCACACATTGCATGGATGATATGCGAAGACCTTGATCCAGAAAGAGTAAAAATGCTTGTGTGCCTTAAAAATAAAATTTCATTTTATTTTCATAATTACATACCATGTTATAGGCCTACTTTATACCATTTTAATATTAGGGTATATTTGAAATAATTATCAATAATGATAAAGTTTTTTAATTGTTTTTGAATTCTGATACTAAAATTTTATGTTAAATAGGTAGTGTAGTTATATTTCACAGATATAAAATGATTTTTGTATCCAAGTACTAACCAACTGTCCACCTGTACATAAAATTAAAGGAGTTCTGTTTTTCGATAAAGCTTGCACACAAAATAAGTAACACATTTCTTTGTTCTTTCACCATAGCTGAGCAGGCTAGCAACATTGAATCAAATTGAGAATCAAGAATCGGAGCTAAAATTTCTGAACCGAATCGAGAATCAGGATCGAGGAAAAAAGTGGAATCATCCCATCACAACATAAAATGCAGTCTGCACTATTGTCATCACCCTCGGCCTCAACATGACGCAGCCAATTTATACAGTCAGGAAACAGTGCTCCATCTAGTCAAGCAGGATTGAATTTAGACATTGTGATTTGTGATTCCCGAAAAAATAATTTCCCCGAGTTTTCCGCGAGCGTTAAACCCATTTCAGTTTTCATGAATTTTCCCTGTTTTCATATTGTTGGGAACACTGCTTCACTTGAAGTTAAGCGGCATTAGGGAGTTTTGCTGGGATAATGTTTTTACTGAAATATAAATGTATTTGGTGCCCCAACCTTGAGGTTAGTGAGATGGTATATGTGGGCTGATGCTGCCGGAGAACTTTAGTAGATAGTAGACTGCATAATCAATTTTCACCACTTTTGATTTTCATCCAAATTGCACTTATTTCATCTTCCTTGCAGTTTGTGTGTGTCAGACTTGCACATTTGCACAGCCTTTTAAGGAATTTGAGCCCAGAACCTTCTGAACAATAGATCAGAGCTACGTACAAGTGCATCACATGTCAAAATTATTCATGAAAACTAATTTTAAAAATAAACTATTAATTTCCTGGGCTCATAGAGGTTGTACAACACCACATTTCGATAAAACTGTGGAATGAAACTTCTGTATAAATTATTTCTCACTGGTAATAATTGCTTTTAGGATTATCTGCCTTGAAAGTTCACAAACTAAGTTTTCTTCTTAATTAAGTTATTTATAAAACAAAAAATTTACATTACATTTCTTAGGTACTTATGTACACATCATTCTGACGTGAAAACCACTTAAATATCTCTACTTTTTAGATAAGTATCATCTGCTAATAGAAAACCAATGTAATGCCTTTACACCACTTTAGGTGTTGAATTTAGAAAAATCTTTATTTCACACCTTAAAAATATGTTCAAATATCCAAGTGAAAAAAATATCACGACTTTCGCTCATTCAGTCAAAGCAAAATCGAACATTCATTAAAAATCTCACATAACCCCTGTACAGTACTGAGAGTACAAATTTTGAAAAATCTTAAAACCTCTTTGCAGTCGTATACCGGATTATCATCCTGAAGCAAAAACAAACTGAATGTATTTATAGGTTTGATATATTTAGAAGATTTATCTAAAACACATTCCAGGTCTTTTTACCTCCTAAGAGACTGAATTTCGAAAACCCTTGAATCACGTTTCATACTATTTTACTAGTGTCTCTTGAATGTGGAAAACACAACAATAGCTCACTGGGTTCAAGATATATCAATGATTAATTGAAAATGCATTTAATCAGTTTTCATCCCCTTAGGTAGGTAATTTAGAAAATTTGTGGAATTATTTTTCACGTATTTGAGTAAGCATCAATCTTAAACAAAAATCAAGTTGCTACTTTAAAGATCAATGTGGTCGATACATAACAAATGTGAATCGAAAACATATTTTACTCCTTTTTTTCCTCTTCGGGGCAGAATTAGGAAAATATATTAAAATGGTATTTAGATAATTACATAAGCATTAATCTAAAGCAAAGAGAACTTCAATATCTCAATTGGTTCGGCAAATATAGAGGAATAATCGATAACACATTTCGCGTATTTTCACCCCCTTAATTATCAAATTTTGAAATGTCTTGGAGTCCTGTCATAGTCATTTGTATACGTGAACAACTGCAGTAAAAAATCACTACAATAGCCTGGAGCCTTATTCTGTAACTTCTCCTCGGTAACGTCAGTCATCCGTTACTGACTTTTGATAGTGTCAGCAATACAGATAGTCACGCGTGACTGTCTTTCAATGGTATTCTGTCAACCATTTTTGTTAACATTCTTTAACAGCTTTGATATAGGTTTGACAACATTGTAGGTTCCTTTCCGAAACCATAAAATCGCAACGTAAATGTTATATTTCTGCCCATTAGTAGTAACACACGGCCACACAATTTACATCTTGCTGTGCGCGACGTGAAAGTGTTTTTAGGTTGAAGGTAGTGTAATGGATCAATTCTGTAAAATGGAGGTAGAAGCTACGAAGTTTCATTCTAAGAGAACGACTGTTCGGCAGTACGTATAATGTTGAATTTCATGACGGAAAATAAGGAATGTTTCAGAGGTAAATTTTGACACTGAAATGTTTTTATTTTTTCTTGTATGAACAATCACCTAAATTAATCTTCGTTCATTTCTGTTTAACGGATTTAGAGAATCACGTATTTGCCTTCTCATCAATCACATTTGCCAACGCTTTTCCTTACGAGCTCATCTAAGAAATCTAACCTTCGCAGTGCTGCCGACATATTTACAATTTCACGCACACGATCCGCTAACACCACCTCCCTAGTAGCTGTTACATAAAGTCGCTCACGAAGCGTTTGAACGTCACCCAATGCACCATGAAGAGTTACAAAATACGAATTAGTCTCGTAAAGATAGTCACGTGGTGACTGTCTCTATATAAGGAAAATATGTGAACACAAAACAGTTACAAAATAAGTGCCCTGTTGTGTTTGACTGATATAGAAGACTCATAAAAAATATATTTTCCTCCTTTTTACTGCTTGGGGGTTGAATTTCAAAAATCCTAAAACTCCTTTTTTGGGTATTTACGTAAGCAACAATATCAAGTGAGAACCAATTCTCTATCCTGAAGGATTCGATAGATATCGATAGTTAATCAGAAACACATTCAAGGTCTTCCCCCCCCCCCCGGCCATGAAATGTTGAATTTTGAAGAATCCTGAAATTGACTAATATTAGAGACACTGGAAAATCGCGAAAATAATTGGCATAGTCTCCAATAAACTTTAGTATCTCAATCGTGTCACGTGTGAACAGTTTTCTAACAAATCACACACGTTCTTTGTTAAAACTGTACAGTTCTAATTGGGTCTGTTGAAGAGGGACACAGTGCATCAAATAAACAACAGCCAATATAGGTGCAAAACCTTCAGTGATATACATAGTGTGTTGGAGCCTAGCAAACAACCAACTTTTCCCGCGATTTACCAGTGTCTCTAACTAATATGCATTTTTATGCGTGTCCCATTAGAGTAAAAAATCACGATGATAGACCATCTGATTCAAGCTATATAAGACATTTCTTTGGAAATACATTTTACTCTTTTACACCCCCTTACATGTCGAATTTAGAAAAAATCCCTTCTTAGTGCTCGCCTACAGCCTGAGGAGAAACCACACAAAAAATTTCAAGATTGTAGGTCTAGAGGTTTGGGCTGCAGTTTGATGTGTCAGTCAGTCAGTCCTCTCTTTTATGTATAGAGATTAGGTCATTTCCTGTTATTTTTTTTAATAAGAAATATATTACTAAGGGATAAAAGCAGTTACATGATAAAACAAAGATAATTAATAACTACCGGTAACATTGGTAAAATGGCTGCTAGACAGCTCTACATTCTACCAACAAGGTACAAACATAGGAACACATTAGTATTGTATCTAGTACGTACCTGTACTTATTGAAATTTCCACCTGCCATTACATACAAAGGAAAGAAAACCTACTTAATATCTGATGATGAAACAAACACAACTAAATACTATTTTTGTATCTTATATTTTACAAAATAATTCTTGTGTAGAATCCTGATTTTGCGAAGCTTCACAGTGTCTGAGAATGACCATGCAAAATTACTGAACTCAAAAAATTTGATCCCCCCCCCCCCCACCTTCTCAAAAACCCCAAAAATTGAACTGAAGTAGCATCAAATAACACATGTTTCAGAAGAAAAAAATAACACCTACTTCTAATGAAAAACAATTCCTACTTTTTTAGGTTCTTTGTAATGCTATGGATAAATTAACCTCCTTGCATTAATAAAATGTGTGCTAAAAGGTAGAAATACAAAATATTTTCATTTTTGAGGCATGGGACTATAGAAATCACCAAACTTGACTCAAGAAAATATCTCCTCTGGAAATCACTGGCATGCCATACATGTAGATGGAAAGGCGACTGAGTGCCATCTGCATACATTAATGACACAGTAACATGCTGTCGTTAAAATAAAAATGTGTAGACAACGGGGAATGGAATTATTGTGGTTACAATTTTCTTTTAATTCTCTATTACATATTTTACTACAGTAGAATGTAACCCAACTAAAACAGCAACTGCTGCGTTATCTCTTTTCTTCTCCATGACCACAGTTGGCTACTCTATTGATTGGGAAAAAAAAAAAAAAAAAAACAAGGAAAGAAAACAAAAACATTGTGGAAGCTCAGCTTTCCTGGCCCTGACACAATAGGTATCGTAATTACGCGCATAATTTGCGCCATCGCGTAATTTGCGCACCCTAACTTTTTGCCATCATTTAATGAATTTAAAAAAATCCGCATAACTTGCGCGGCAGGTTTTTCGCGCGGCGGGAGATGAAATATGTGCGGCGCGCGCTCAGTGTAATTCAGTTCCGCTGCCTTCTCGTCAAAACATGTGCGCTGTCAAGCTAGACGTGCCTGGCAAACGGACGAGGTAGTCACTGCAGTCTGCACCACTTCCTGCTTCTCCTCTCCCGCCCCTACTTGTTATCTGTTGTCTCCATATCATGCGTTGTCCCTTGGTAAGCTACAGAATGAAAGGTCACACTGCAGATGTACTGGTGAGTCACTGCGCTGTTGCCAGCTCACTGCGCAGTACACAGGTGCCAGTTCTATGAGATGCGCTGCACTACAGCTTGACTAACCATCAAGCGGCGCCGGCAAGTGGAATTTTAACGTGGTTTACGCAATGTTAATGGCAAATTAAACCCTAAAGAAATTACTGTATTTACCCAGGTAACACCCGCCCCCGTGTAAGACCCGCACCACACCATTTCAACATGCTCTCAAGGAAAAAATTTTATTTTTTTTTACAATATTTAGTTTTAAACTGCAGTTTGCATAAAACTGTAATTAAAAAAAATAAAACATGAATTAAAAGAAAGATGTAGATGTCTTATTATTTTATTAAGAATAAAATGATGCCCCAGACGTAAATATTGCTCAGCTCCGACGATGTGTCACTGTCAGTAAATAACAATCAAACAATGGCGAGTAGGCGGCGATCTGAACTCTGTAGACAGCAGTCTGTAACTATATAAAGAGCGCGCTGAGGACTACTGAGTTTTCTTCCCAACAACATTTAGTGCCAATTCAATTTCCCTTTGAATATAAACGTAGTTATATTAAATAAAATATTAATTGAATTAAAAATGTAGAGCCCCAAGTATTAAAATTATGGTGAGCCGAACTGGCAGCAAGATGAATGCTCCGCTCTGCGGCGCCACATCATATTCGTATACTGCACTCTGTCGGTTGCAGTCTGTAACTAAACAGCGCGCTGTACAGTGCTCATTCTGGCGGAACAACGAAACACTACTATTCCATCTAGTTGTCCGCGCTTGCGCACGCCGCGCTGTGAGTGCCTAGATCCTCAGTCCTCACTCAACAGTCCGGCCGAGTCTGAAGAAGAAGGATCTAGGCGCACGCTCACCATTATCATTGTTCGCCCGGTTAAAACGTAAAATCCAGATGTTTATAGAATCAAACTTTACATCAGGCATAAAAGAATAATGAGCGTAATTTTACCAAATACAATAACAAATGGGGGAATGTAATAGAGGAGTAGTGTAGTTGTAATAAATCCTTTCAGGAGTTTGCAAAATATGAAAAACCCAACTTTTTAGGAATTTTTCGTATATGACCCGCACCCCGACTTTTCGATAAGGATTTTGCAAAAAAAGGTGCGGGTGGTACGTGGGTAAATACAGTAATTGGACAAAATGCGAGTAAATACGGGGATGTTTCAGTTCTTTCCCGATCATAAAATCACTCATAAATTTTTTTTTTTAAATTTGCGCATATTTTGCGCACCCCAATTTTTCAGTTAACATTTTTGGATAAAAAATGCGAAATTATGCGAGTAAATACGGTACTTATGTAGACGTGTGCTTGATCATCCTTCCTTTACACAGTCATTTGTGGCTGAAAAGTGCATGGTGGGATACTAAGGAAACAGGGTTACGATATTATTAGTATGGAGCCAGGGTACAAAGAGAATAATGTGACATAGTTTTGAGACCCAGGCAGGTACCTAATGCTGCACACAATGCACGCTTATGTTTTGGCTACAAACTAGTGAAGGCTTCTGTGACTGTATGGGTGAAATGGTCCTGCAAGCAAAAAGGTTATCATCGTAGGCTGGAACAAGAAAATAATAGGTGACTCTAGGCAGGATTCGAGACCAGTCTGTTGCCCGCAGCGACCGGAGTCAACCAGTCTTTAGAGAATTGAATAGAATGAAGTGCTACTATTAGGTAGGGTACGCCACCTCGCAAAGGTATCACAATCATACACCAAGTTGGGTGCATGGAAATACAGATTGAAATAGGAATAAACAAAAGTTAGGAACAATTTAAGTTTAATTCTGGCAGTCAGCCTACTACTCCCTGAGTTTCAGACAATACATGAGAAGACAGAAAATACCTGTCTGTCCCTACACAAGTATACTTGCACACTGCAGCGTAGTAGGGTAGAGATGTAGAAATAGGGAAATCAGTCTAGGACTTCAAAGCCTCAACAGCATAAGCGGCTAAGAACTTGTAGGAGGAGTCAAAGCAGCTGTAATATGTGGACTACAGCAAGTGTGAGAGAAAACACAAATACAGTCAACTCTCGATCATACAACCTCAAACTGAAAATAAAAATTCAAAAAAGTTCAATAATTTTTTTTTTTTTTTAAATACAAATAATGTTTATTCTTTAATTTTATGAGCATGTCATTGTAGCCTGCAATGTCTTTATTCACTGTGATTTTTTTTGAGTTTCGTATATCAGTTGGTTTTAGTGTAGTCGTTAAAACGGAAACATGCAAAATATGACTTTAACAAGCCTTTACGCGAAAACTATGAGCGAAAAAAAATTTCATTAGAGCTAAATTTAGTCACATTTTGTGTCTGAAACAAGAAAAAAATAACTGGTACAAATACAAAATAAAATAATGATGATGAAAATAGTGGTAGACTGCGCCCTTAACAATGATCAACAGCTCGATGTTGGTGAGCGAGTATCAAATCCCTCTCAATGCACAATGGTGAAATGTGTAAAAAACATGGGCACATAGTAGATTCATTATGCAAGCAGATTATTTTCACACGGCCGGCCGAGCTAGAGAAGCGAGAAATTGAACTGCCCCATCTGCTGAGCGAGCGTACTGAGCTGTGACTAGGTTGTGGTCGAAAGTGGCACAGGTTAGACACGTTGTGTATGTTGTTTTTGAACTAACCAGTTTCCAGATAGGTCCTTGCGCACACGTGTGTATTTCTTGGTGTGGTCACTCGCTGCCAAGACAAGGTCCCAGGACGCAAACCGCTTTCTCAAAACGTATGTTTGGGCATGATATCTCGAAGAAAAGTCTTAGATGTCAACCATGACATATGTGTCTACCGAAATAAATTACTATTTCAAAGTACAACATTGCGGTAGTACATTGTAAATTGTTCTGAAACTTGACATTGCTGGAACACTTACATTGCCGACAATATTCATGTTTCATTATCATGAATTCATGCTTGATGTTGAGCTACAGAAGGTCACATATGCACGCCCAGAGTATCATTTATTCAAAATACGCCATTCAATTGAAAAATATTACTACGTACTTCAATAAACTTCAATGCAGCTTTCTTGCAAATAACTTCCAAAAACGGTCGTTGCGGGCGCAAGAATCTATATTGCCGGCGACGTTTTTGCTTAATTTTGAGCCAAAGAAAGGTCATATATTCGCGTCCATTGCATCAATCTGTTCAAAATACTTCACTCTAATGAAAAATATTACTATTTCCAAAACTTTGTTGCTGTATTCTTGCAAATAACTTACAAAAAGATTGTTGCAGCCGCAAGAATATATATTCCCGGCAACGTTTTTGCTTAATTTTAAGCCAAAGAAAGGTCATAGATACGCTTCCCGTGTATCTATTTATGCAAAATACTTCACTTTACTGAAAAATACTACTATTTCAATAAACTTAAATGCAGTATTCTTGCAATTAACTTCCAAAAACTGTCGTTGCAGGCGCAAGAATCTATATTGCCAGCGACGTTTTTGCTTAATTTTGAGCCAAAGAAAGGTCATACATCTACTTCCAGTGTATCTATTAATTCAAAATACTTCACTCTACTGAAAAATATTACTACTTCAATAAACTTTTGAGCCGGGATTGGCTCCATTTAGTTCTTTTGAGATGTCTACCAGCAGTACGGTTGGATTAACGAGTCATTCTTACCTGACTCCAGTTTGGTGTGGGCCCATATGAACTGACATGCCCTTGTTTCCCTGCCTACGTATTAAGTGCTCCCTGATGATGTCACGAGATCTTATGCTCATCTGACTCCGGCTCTTCGGCT
>PNEQ01107657.1:0-13135 GCA_003012365.1 Medauroidea extradentata | reverse complement strand
GGGTGTTATGTTTTAGTGTTAGCATGTGTTAGGGTTGTAATATGCAAGT
Source organism: Medauroidea extradentata (assembly GCA_003012365.1). NCBI lineage: Eukaryota > Metazoa > Arthropoda > Insecta > Phasmatodea > Phasmatidae > Medauroidea > Medauroidea extradentata. The sequence goes on along the minus strand of PNEQ01107657.1, from coordinate 13,086 downwards.
TGGTACTCCTGCTTGTGGTGTTTCAGATGAGTACTCAGTGTATATAGTTGTTGTGAATAGTCAGTGGTGAAACGGTCGACGGACAGCAATGTTGTAACTGTTGTGTGTTATGATTATGTTATGTCAGAGTATGAAGTTAATAAAGTAACAAGTAATAATTTCTGTGTCCCATCTCTGTGTCTGAAACTTCAGAATCTGCAGTATTCATATCTTGTCAATGTCAAATTCTTTCCAATGCATTTACTGTAAGTTATAAATATTTGCACAGAATATTCAACATTCAACATCACACACAATTATATATTGGTGTGGACCTCCCACCATCACTCAACCATCTTGCGGTATGCAACTGATTCTACTTCACGGTATAATAAAACTACAACAATGTATTGGTATTCATTGAAGTTCATTAACTAACTAATTTAATTATCAAGCTGGGAAAGAAGAGATAATAACTGCAGAGTGGGCTCCAACTCTGAGATTTGCCACAGACATCAGAACTCTCTGGCACACGCAATATACTCTACACTTATGCTATGTGTATTATTTTAGCACAGTATGACTTTCTTCAAGAGAGGAAATTTTATTTGCAGTAAAAATTTGTTCTTCAAGGAGTTCTAAACAATGCATACAAATACAAGCCGTTCAGGATAATCTGAACACTGCTTACAATTTTCTGTGAGCTATGCCTCCATCTTTACTTTAAATATGAAAACTTCCTTGTAACTAAAAACTAGTCTAAGCATTTAACAACTCTCAAAACTTTACTTCTGCAATTTATTTGATTGTTATATGTGTTGGGAAATGCTCACTTTAAAGGGAACAGCCCATACTAATAACAAACAATATACACTTTATTAAAATTCCAATTATCAATCTCATACATAAACCCTACTCACCTCCCTTCAACACTTTTTTTTACAACACATATAAATCCTAATATAAAATAGAATCACAAGCTGAAATGAGATACTATAAAACTAAAATATGAAAGAAGAAAGTGCATGTACTATGTATTCAGGATAAAGTTGTACTATTTTGACAGCAGATTCAATCAATGTAACGGTCCTAAATATTGTGAAGGTGAAAGCCCTTACTTATAGCTACTTGTAGTATTTCAGGGTTGTAGGATTGGCAAGAAGACATAAAATAGTATTGAATGTATTACTGATATAATGTAAATATATAATAACTTACATTAATATTTTACGATTGTTTTTACAACATAATAAGTGCTTTAAGCTATAAACTTTATATTTATGAGAATTTTTCAAGTTCACATTTATTGAAGCATCATGTAGCCAACATGGTTGCCAAAGTTCACGCAACGCAGCCAGATAACAGGGCATGTTTCCTTCCAGTTCATCTCTCGGAGCGTACAGGAATATAAACAATATCACGTGGATTAGATACATAAGTTTATATAACCACTTGTAGTGCTTGAGATACCGTAATTAGCTTGTATATAAACTAAATAATTAAAAATGGTTAACATGACAATTTGAAGCTCAACATCAGATAATAACTAACTCTATTAGAAGCAACATAATGGAGCTTTTTAACCATTGTTATTGTACCAGTTCTCGTGGCGTACATGTAAGTAAACAAAGCCATATGGGATTTGATACATTGGTTTATACAACAGCTTATAGTATTTCAAGAAATACTGTGTTTTGTTTGTATCTCATTTACAGATTTAGAATGGTAAACATGATGTTACTTATGTGTCAGTTTCCTCAGATATTACATAATAGGTCCTTACTAAACTACAGTCTAACCAAACTTCTACGAACTTCAACATCATGACAATCCAAAGAGAAAACTAGTACAATAAAAATCATGTCTTGTCGCTTCTGTTACTACCACGGCCATAGAAGAACAGGTCTAGACACTCGCCTGGAAACTTGATCCCTTGTTGTTTAGCTGCAGTTCGCCAAGTTACAGAGAGTGTTGTGCGTCTTTGGTGCTGCAATCAGGGTGGTCGGGCTCAAACTCCGCCCACTTTCCTCCCACTTTTTTCCAGTGTTTACATTATAAAGATAAACAATTTATCAAAACATATTTTTTATCAATTTATGAAATACTTACTTCACTCACAATCCTAAAGCATCAGCATGGCTTCAGCAATCTCAATTTACTTTATAAAGTAAACACTGGAAAAAAAGGGCAGAGTTTAAGCCCGACCGCCCTGATTGCAGCACCAAAGATGTACAACACTCTCTGTAACTTGGTGAACTGCAGCCAAACTAGGGGGTCAAGCAAAATACATAGGTAGATGGGCGAGCAGACATGTGCTTCTACGATCATGGTTACTACTTATTTATTCTGTGCCAGCATTGTTCTGATTGTTACCGCACGCCACGTGGCAGTAGTTACTAAAAAGCGAAAAATTATGAAAATTAACAGTGCAACGAATAGCCAGCTTCGCAAAATATTCGTGAGAAAATACTAAGGGGCAAAATACAGTTTTAAACTAAGTAGAGTTTACTTAATTATTTTAATGTATAAACTTGTGAAACATGACGTCTATACTCATTTTAGGGCCACGTATATTCAGGGACGTAGCCGGGGGGGGGGGGGTGGTAGGGGTTCTAACGCCCCCCCCCAGCCTAAAAAATAGAGATAAAATATAACAATATTATTATTATTATTATTATTATTATTATTATTATTATTATTATTATTATTATTATTATTATTATTATTATGTTTTCCAAGAACAGGCAAGCTCCACCGAAACCCAATACTTATTGAGAATTAAGCTATGACAGCGAAGAATGAGGACGGGTGAGAGCTTTCAGTTCTGCATTGATTCTTTTGTCATTGTTTAGTAGTCTGTCTGTTATGGAACCTGTTAAAAGAAAAGGAACGTTATTGTCATTTTTCGCAAAAGAATGTCCAGCGAAGAAGCAAAAGGTCATTATAGAAAACAGTCAAATAAGTGATACTGATGCAAACGACACCATTCCGAAAACTGTGGAAAACTGTGGAAAATCTAGAGAAGACATGAGAACCTTCAACAACCAAATGTGACAAGAAATATATTGGAGCATTGATTCATGACTTGGGCCCTGGGAAGAAACAAGTAAGTAATAATAATGTGATGTAACTTAGAACATAATTTTCACAACAAGTGTGACACAATGACCGGCATTAAATATGCTTTTCCTAAAACCAAGTACTACTCAACTTTTAGACATTCTATTAGTTAATTTATTTCTTGCAAATCATTTTTATGCATTTTTATATATTTCATTATGCATTTTCTCACAATTTCAACAATGATATTAGGATTAATAAACCATATTTAGTAAGTATATTCCATGGAACTGTTGTTTCAACAAAAAGGTTTTATTAACATGTTATACATTTACATTAGAAATAAACAAAATATAACACAGCATTTTTCTTCCTTATATTTCAAAGAGTTTGGATCTTATATCAGGTTATCACGGAGAGAGACAGGTCAGAAATTCTGCAAAACCCATGGACACCAGATATTCCCTACTCAATTCCTAGAAGTGCAAAATGCAACCTCAAGTTCCAGCACAATTGGTTAAACAGGTGGAAATGGTTGCTGTACTCCAAATTTGCAGATGGTGCATACTGTAAGTATTGTGCTTTATTTTGCTGTGGGAGTGGAGTAGGAAGGCGATACCAAGCTTTAGGGGTACTAGTCCAGAAGCCATTTAGACGTTGGAAAGATGCTGTGGAACAGTTCAGTTTGCATGAAAGTACTGAATACCACAAACAGTGTGTCCTGAAAGCAGAAAACTTGCTTTCAGTTGCTAAACGAAAGCAAAAATGGTTTTATTTGTTACAAAATTCTGTCTTGAAAAACCAAATTGAAGAAAACAGAAAATCTGTGTTGCCTATCATAAGTACTGTTTTTGTGGGCGACAGGGAATAGCATTATGAGGGCATAGGGACTATGGTCCGCTGACACTTTCAGGCGACACTGTAAGCAATGATGGAAATTTTCCCGCTCTACTGCGTTTCCGAGTAGAATGTAGGGACACATCTCTCAAAACTCACCTCGAAAAAGGGCCGAGAAATGCCTTGTACTTGTCCCCAACATTTCAAAACGAAGTGGTAAGTGCTTGTAATTATTTGGTTTTGGGGAAATTAGTAGCCATGGTTAATTCAGCTGAGTGCTTTACAGTTTTAGCCGATGAGACTACAGACATATCCACGACCGAACAGTTTAGCATAGGAGTGCGGTATATTGTTGAAAACAAAATCAGCTAAGATTTTCTTCAGTTTGTGGTAGTAAGTGATGTTACAGGAAAAAACCTAGCCAATGTCTTAATTAGTTCACTGGAAAAATTTGGAGTGAAAGTACAGTATCTGAGGGGCCAGGGATATGATGGGGCTTCCGCAATGAGTGGAAAATTTAATGGAGTACAAGCATATGTACGTGAGAAGCATCCACGTGCTTTATACGTCCACTGTGCTGCTCACAGTCTTAATTTGGTTCTTAGTTCATCATGTACAGTTACTCCTGTAAGGAATGTCCTAGGTACAGCTACAAAGATTTGTACTTTCTTTAACACTGCCAAGTGTTGTTGTGTGCTAGAGCAGTCTATAGACAAAATTTGTCCCCAGTCCAAAGCTACAAGACTAAAACAGTTGTGTCCAACCCGATGGATTGAGGTGTGTGATGCTATAATTTTACTAGAGGAAATGTTGGTTGCTGTTCACGATGCTCTTGTAGAAATCACAAACTGGACTGATACGGACACATCTTCAATGGCATTACAGCTTCGCTGTGCTATTGAGCAACCAACATTTTTAGTTTGTTTCCAAATTCTTGCAATAGTTTTTTCCATCAGTCTTCCTTTATGCCGCTTTCTTCAATCAACCTATCTGCTGCAGTCAACATGGTATCTCGTGTGGATGACGAATTATAGTCTTAGTGAGGAAAAGCAGAAACTGAGTTAAAAAAATATGTACAATTCAACAACCAAAATGGCTGAGAAACTTGGGGTGGAAATGTGCGTACCTCGCATAACTGGTCGCCAGACACACAGATGCAATGTTGAAGTAAAATCGGCGGAAGAATATTTTAGAATTAGTGTTTTTCTCCCCTTCTTGGACTTCATCTGTAACTACATGAACCAGCAGATTTTTAAAACACAAAGAAATACTGAGCAGCTTTGCATGTTTATTACCAGATGGAAAATCATGTTCTCCAACAGATCAACATCTGAGCAGCATGAAAAAGTTGACTACAATTTATGAAGAGGACTTACAGCGCAGCTTTCAGAAAAGCCTAAAAACGCAATTGATTATTATTTGGAATGTAATAAAGCCATTTTTCCAACAATAAATCATCTCTTGAAGAACTAGCTACATTGCCTATTTCAACAAGCACCAGTGAGCTATCATTCTCTACGCTACGACGCATAAAAAGCTATCTTCGGAACACTACAGGGGAAGAAAGACTAAATGGCTTGACACTTCTTAATGTTCACAGGGAAATTCAAGTATCACCAGACGAAATATTAAATATTTTGGCATAGTCAAATAGGCGTATGAATTTCAAACAAAACTGAGAAAAAAAAGTAATTAAAAAAAAGTAATATGGAAAACTTGTTATTGTGTATTAAAATCGAGAGATTCGGAAGTACATAAACTATTAAGGTCCCTCGTAGTTTAATTATTTGCAAAAGCAAAACAATTTTTGTAGCGACTGAAATAACTGAAACCTTTAAGAGTACAATTATATTGATTTGAATGTGCATATTCTAGTAGAGTTATTGTTTACCTTTGTTAACTTTAAGATAATTGAGATTATATGTGAATTTTTGAAATCAGAGAAACACTGTGCTTTGTTCTTATTCATAACCCTTTAGATTTAAAAAAATGTTATGTTTTGTAAAGCTTGAAAACAACATATTTCTTAATTTTTTTTAATGTCACTTTTATTAACAACTTTTAGTGTTGTCTAAACAGTGTGATACGGTTTTTTATCAGTTTTTTGAACTGTCAAGTGTTTTTTTTTTTTTTTCAATATTTAATTTATTATTTCATTTTGTATATATTTTGTATGATTATTTATTTATTTGTGCTACATTTCCACTAGCACAATTATTTCGAACTAAGTTATTTCTAATGTTTTAATTATGTTTTGTAATGTTATGTATTGAAAATAACTGTGTAAATTTCCAGCCTTTGTTTATGCTTGCCAGCTAAGGTAGAGGACAATGTGCACAATATATTTGAGAAAAAATAATTTTTAAAATTTTTTTACATTTTGAGTGGGCAAGGCACTAGGTTTGAAAAAAAAATATCTTTATTAACTTCTTCACTCAAATAAATTTCATATCAAAAAACATATATACTTGAAGGAGAATTATATTGAATTTCATGTTACAAAAACTGCTAAAATAGCACTATTTTGATACCTCCCCCCGCCAACATCAGGTGGTTGGTGTACCTATTCACAGGTCAACCCCCCCCCTCTCCCCCAAAAAAATTGACAAATCCCAGCTATGCCACTGTATATATTTATTCAAAAAAGTGTATTTTGAGTGTATTAATTAAAAACCTATTAGCTTAGGCATGTTTATGGCAAAATTTTTATTTTCATTATATTTTCATGATCTCTGTTGCCAAATGGAGGTTTCATGTATCTTGACCTAACTATTTCTTTAAGCATGAATTAAATAATTTAATAAAGGTGTAAATAACATGTATTCAGCAAACATGTAGTTAAAAAAATTTCATGTCAAAGAACAGATTTCTCATTTCACTTTAAAACTGATATGTGTAAACACTGACATATCACTTTGCTTCACAAGTCTCGTTTGATAGGTAATGACTGCAAACAAAACTTGACAGCTGGTAAAATCACATGGTGTCATATGAATACATGCAAGATCTATTTTTGTGGATGAACACTTGTGCACAACCTTATAACTGTCAAAAAAGTAAAATTTTAACCCTGAATACAGTTTGATCTATTTTTTTTTAACATCCCTTACGATTTTATCAGGTATAAAACAGCCCCAGTACTGAGTTACCTGCCGCAGAGCTGGAACCAGACGACTGCAAGGCATGTGTATCGCCATCAAAACACACCATAGAAGTTTTCCAAAAGAAGGCAACTGAGCAATTGTCCTCCTGAAAAAAAAATAATACATATGTAATATTTCAGTAACAGAAATAACACATACAAAAATTATTATAATTATTACTGGCATAAATGTGATGTATGCAAGAGTAATGAATAATACATGTAGCCTAGTTGGGTGCCGGTAATGCGTAGGTTGGTAACTGTGAAGCATCTTCGAGCGCGGTGCAAAAAATTATCAAGGGTTAATTTAGATACTGTGTGACAATGGCATACACAAGGCCAAGTTTAGCCATGCAGGCAGAAAAAATGTATATAAATATAACAATTTGTGGCAATAGCCACGTAACCAAACTCCTCCAGCAGACAGGGTTGGTATGGATGATATCAGAGTGGAGATAGCTATAACCAGATGCTCTGCTGTAGACACACATCCCATTGTTTCAGACAGTTCTGGGACACGAGGTGATATGAGATGAGCTTGGAGCAGCGGCCCTTGGATATCACAAGGTGAGTACAATATCACATACATGGCTCAGTCTGTGAGAAATGTTCATAGTATTCACAGGCCTGTATATTTTGGGTATTTCATATACTGGTTTTCATTGGATCAAAAAAGAAATGCTAAAATACTGAGACAAGCACATCATTTATTTATTTTATTTGATAAGTATGCATTCCCACTGACTCTTTAAAACCAAATACATCACTAAAAAACCTACATTTAAGGTAAGTTCCAAACATTATGCCAATAATGTAGCATCTGTGGCAAATATTAACAAGACTGCAGTCCCAATTAATGTCTTACATGACTGTAATAGATATTATTGCCTTATAGTCTCGCCAAACTGTAATCACATATCCCTGTTTCCCATTGACATACAGATCCATGCCTTTGGCCAGCATCCTGCTCAAGAGACCCTGCCTAAAGACTCAATACAGGTGGCTACCCCTGCATATTGCCTTGCCAGATCGTCGTTCTGTCTCCTTGTTCCACATCAACAAGAGGGTCCAGATGTAGTCAACATGCCACTAGTCTGCATCATGAACAAGAGCTCCTGTGCAATGACTCCTATCTTCAGAAACACTGGACGGTTACAGCAGACGATGGTGCACTGAAACCTATCTTTGAAGTGTAACAACTGACGTATGACGAAGGAGAAATGCATGTCTGTATTTGTGACTGTTTCACAGAATGATATGATGCATTAATTTTTGGTTTTATTTCTGATGGGTGTGTTGTTGTCCAGATGTCCGGTCTACATACCTTGAAGTGGATGTCGCTGGAGGATGGCACGAAATGAAGCTGTACTATGGAGAAGCGACGGAGTGAGAAAGGTGTAAGAAATAGGAGTACCCTGAGAAAACTTGTCGGCCAATGTTAACGTCCGCCACACAATTCGTACGTGGAAAATCTGGATTCAACCCCGTCGTCGGGTCACCTTGGCAGGAAGTGAGTTCTCTAGTCACTGCCTCAACTGGCATTATGGTGGTCAGGGGCGGATCCAGCTCTAGGATTTTTTTTGGGGGGGGGGGGTGAAATTTCTAAAAAGTAGATATATCCACACCCTGAGTCAAAGGAGAGAAAATGTTGTTTTTAAGATGCAAAACAGTGTTGTTTAAGGCATTTCCTAAACAAAAAACTGAATGTATCACTTCAAAAAATGTGTAATATTTTACAGATGAACTATACATAAAAGGTCCCCATGGATCCTCCTACCCTTTCCAGGATCCGCGCCTGATGGTGAAGGCAGGAACAGGGTAGGAGGTGGAAGGGTAGCAGGGGAAACTGCTGGGGAATGTCGGCACGAGGATGATGCGGCACAGATGTAAGTTACATGTTTGCCACCTTCCCCCCCCCCCCCCCGCCACCGCCGGGCCCGAGGCAATAACACAAGACGTCCAGCAGACTGGTTTTTCCCATACCGCAGAGGGAAAGCCCCCACGACGACGAGGACTGCGGCGGGAGCCTTGACCCACCCCCCTTCCCGTAAGGGGAGGGAGCAGCTGACTGGGTAACAAAACAGGGTCGCTGACTGACCTCGTCTCGAGTCGTGTCTTCTCTGACTCGTAGCTGTGTACGAAATACCCGTCACGCACGACACTTGGAATCACTTGTAGTAATTTGTAAATTGACGTAAATACTTGACAAGTTCCATAGCCCTGTGGCTCCCCAGCCACTTAAGCAGGCTCAACGGAATGATGATAAATAAAATAAAATAATAGTATCGCGCCATGTTTGTTACCGATAAGAAGCTTCTCATTCCGCCACTAGACGACTGCAGGTATAACACACATTCAGAACAAAAGAGGACTGAAATTCTGAGTTACATACGGCCTCTAGTCTTCTCGCATTGTTAGCACATATCCACTCATCAAGATCAACCTAAAATTCTTTATTATGATAGTTTCATACGATATTTCAGCTGGAGGCGTGCAACAAGTAACCCAAACCAAGTTTTCAAGAGTCCAGTAAGTGACGGCTGCTTCTACGTTCGTTCGAGAGCAAGGTAAGGTAAGCTGATGTCAGGATACGAAACAACAATTGATGTGGGGAAAAATTATGAGCAGCAGACATAACTAAAGCCATAGCGAAATAAAATGAATTCACGGTGTTCAAGATATCGGAGAAAGAAGGACTAAACCATTACTACACACGTTAAATAAATACAATAAAGCATTAAAATGTGTTGCAGACATCGCACTTAACACAATTTATAAACGCCTAGTATGCTGGGCAGGAGTGAAGTAAATGCCTCCCCCCCCCCCAATGAGGCATTTTTTTTGTGAATTTTGTTATTTAAATAATACTAAAATAAGCACATAAAACCGAAGTTTTATTAAAGATTCTAATGTATGCATGCTTAATTAATAAAAATGATGCACCGAGGTCACTGTCACAAAAAAAAAATCTTGTCCGCCCCCCCCCCTTTTTTTTCCCCCTTCAAAGAAAAACCTGAAATGACGCCCCTGGTGTGAAGCAGTACACAATCATAGAGAGCCGAGAAAATGTTAAGATGTTTCTTAACCATGGCCGAAGACGTTCCCATCAGTAAGTTCAAGTGAAAAAAAAAACTGAGAAATCCTTACAAAACCCCTGCAATTGTAATACAAATAAGCATTTATGCACATAATATTTACGTTGTACAAAAAAATAATTACTTTCATTTTTTTACTTGCTCATCGCATCCATGTGGCCAGACGACACATTCCATTGTTACTTAACTAAAGCATTGCAGTTTCAGAATGACAATAATTTATGTCGAAAAATGCCTATAGGCCCAACTACAAATACCAGCACAAAAGACCACAACACGTCTTAAAAAAATAGGTCACGTGACGTTTCTTAGAATATCTAGTAGGGATTTACCAGGTTGGTTTCAAAAATTTAATACATAAATATCCTGAAACGATTGAATAAATGTGTACAATAACAACTTATTGTTAGCAAATCCGTTGGTCAAATTCTCCATGGGAATTTATGTTTACATTACCTAACTTGATGGCGTTTTCAACATCCCTCACGTTAGGATTGCGTTTTACTTGTTCGTTTACATTCAATGCGCGGTTGGTGCAGCTAGCAGAGCCACAGAATAAATAAGTGGTAACAAGCGACAAGGATATATTTTTCATTGTTGTTATTGTACCATCTCTACGAGAGTACAGAAATATAAACAATACCACGTGGATTACATACATTGGTTTATACAACCGCCTGTAGTGCTTGAGATATTATAATTAGTTTGTATACTAACTAAATATTTAAAAATGGTAAACATTACAACTCGAGGCTTAACATAGCGACATAATGTAGCTTTTTAACCATTGTTATTGTAACAGCTCTCGGGGCGTACATGTTAAGTAAACAAAGCCGTATGGAATTTGAGACATTGGTTTCAACAACCGCTTAAATTTCAAAAAATGCTGTAATTCATATATTATTTATTTATTTCTAAATGGTCAATGTGACGTTACATACGTGTCAATTTCCTCACAGATAATTAAATGGGCCCTACTAAACTGCAGCTAACTTACTTCTACGAACTCCGACACCATGACAATATATAGAGAAAAAGAAATACGATAAAAATCACGTCTTGTCAATTCTGTTACTATAGGCTACGGTCTATGAAGGTAGAGGTCTTGACACTGAAGAATAAAATGTGACTTGACACTGAAGAATAAAATGTGACTCCCTTTTTGTCGCCGAGCGCTAGTAGGAATTTAGTGGAAGATTTGTCTTGTTTTGTATTTGGCTTAGCTTAAAATGTCAATTGGTTATCGGAATTAAGTGTATCATGTAGAAGAAAAAAACTGAAATATAATTTTGTTTCCGGACATTTAGTTTTTCAATTTTTACGTGTAAATTGTAACTATTCTGAAATTTTATAGGGCAGGAAATAATATATTTTGTTCGGATATGATTACCTACTACAATAATAGAACATAATATTTTTTTCAGACGACGTATATAAACAGTTCTACACATGCCAATGCATTTATGGACATTCAACAAATATCTACTACATCAGCTTACCATATTAACACAAGTTTATATAAATGATTGCGAAAATGTTAACGTCGCCAGATGTAAACAAGACAAATCTTCCATCAAATTACTACTAGCGCTCGGCGACATGAAGGGGTCACTTTCTCTTGCTGGAGAGCATAGGCAGTGTCAAGACATCTACCTCTTAGACCGTGCTATAGGCTGTTCACTATAAACTGAACACTCAGCACAACTTGTGATTAATTAAAAATATTGTTTTATTGGGCCAATATATGTTAAACGTTTACGCTGTTTTTTGGAAACACGGAAGTTTTCGTATTAAAAATTGTAAAATGGTTGAAAGAAAACTTTATCGTAAACGGTGTATAGGCCTACTTATTTATTACGTGACAGAGCCCTCGCCTCCCACCATGGCGATCCAGGTGCGCGGCCGGTGAGAGGATTATCGCCATTAGGAGGGAACATTACCGGACGATGCCGCTGGTCGGCGAGCTTTCTCGGCAACCCCCCCCCCCCCCCCTCTCCCACTAATTTCCTCCGCCAATCACATTCTGGCGCTGCCCCATTGTAGGTCCTCACTTCATGTCGTCCACCAGGACAAGCACTGTTGCTTTGTCTTGTCTACAACCACTTGTGTCGCTATGTCGCTATGTCGCTATGTACGTCCTCGTAGTATTTGTCCATCACTGTCGCCACTTGCATGCAACCTGTTCCATCCTGTTTTGCTTTGACTTTCCCTTTTTCGCTTCTTCTTGTTTCGATTATACACCAAATTATTTATATTTCAGAATTATTTGTATGTTGGCTGACAGCAGCTTATTCGCCTTCCATGGTTTGTTTCGTCCTCTTCTTTTTTTATTTCTGTTGCTAATTATCTTGTGCTTAATTATTTTATGTAATATAAGTGTGGGTTTTCTGCGACCCAGCCACATTCACTAGCAATGTCGTGTATCCAATAAAACATTTCTGTTTGTCACACACACGCCACTGCAAAAATCATTCAAACATACAAATAATTAATCGATCAAAGCGTAATGGGCTTTAACAAATCAACTGCTCTCATACGAAATGCAATATTGTATTTATACTAAACATTCATACGTCAACCTACTTCCGCACACCTGTCGTAAAATGTATTATTAATGTGGGCAGACCCTAGGCGTTTTTTCAATTATACGCACCGGCGCGCCAAACCTGATATGACAAAAAAAAACATGGGCACGCGAAACCTGCAATGACAAAGAAAAAATGGGCGCGCCATACTTGCAATGTCACAGAAAACATGGGCGCACCATACCTGCAATGTCACAGAAAACATGGGCGCGCCATACTTGCAATGTCACAGAAAACATGGGCGCACCATACCTGCAATGTCACAGAAAACATGGGCGCACCATACCTGCAATGTCAAAGAAAACATGGGCGCGCCATACCTGCAATGTCACAGAAAACATGGGCGCACCATACTTGCAATGTCACAGAAAACATGGGCGCACCATAC
>PNEQ01107656.1:0-13135 GCA_003012365.1 Medauroidea extradentata | reverse complement strand
TTTTTTTTTTTTTTTTTTTTTTTTTTTTTTTTTTTTTTTTTTTTTTTTTTTTTTTTTTTTTTTTTTTTTTTTTTTTTTTTTTTTTTTTTTTTTTTTTTTTTTTTTTTTTTTTTTTTTTTTTTTTTTTTTTTTTTTTTTTTTTAGCAAAAACCACTTCAAATAGTTCAGTTAATTGAAAATACGTTTAATTTTTGTTACAGGCTTTTAAGGACGAATTTTGAAATATCCTAAAACTACTTTTTAGACATTTACATGAAAACCATTCTGGTGCAAAGATCACCTCTATATCTTAAGTGATTTAAGAGAAATAGAGGATTTATAAAAACACATTGAACGGCTTTTCACCCCCTTAATATCCGAATTTCTAAACATAAAAAAAAAATTACGAAATATGCATTTACTTAGGCAATATTTTGAAGTAAAAATACTAATAATATAAAAGGTTAGAGAGATATCGAATTTCGCGAAAACACGTTTTGCCCCTTTTCCTTAATGGGTACCTACGCCGTGAGGGGAACCTACGTTGAAAATTTCACGTTTCTAGGTCCAGCGGTTTGGGCTTTACATTGATGAGTGGGACACTTCATATAAAATTTAAAGAATAAAATACTCGAAAACATTTTTATTCATGTACCAATATCCTCGTCTTCTTAATGCAGAAACAGGTTTTTATTATAGAGTAATATCATTAAAATGCTTGAGAGGCGTTGAATATACTACAAAATGTAAATCGCTGTCCTTGCTCATGCCAGGGCTTTTCGGGCAGGCAACAACCTTAAGGGTGTTGAGTGCGATAAAATCGCAATTTTATATTTTTATGAAATAGTGTTTATCTTTGTAGACGATTCTTGTGAGTTCAGTTTCCTCTTACAAAATAATTTATTTCATCTCTCATATTTTTCTCACAATGGTGCGTCAAAGTCAAATTTTGCATGATACGCTGCCATGCAAATAAAGAAAACCAGTTGGCGTACTTAAATAAAATAATTCACGGTTAACTAACATCCAATTAGCTACGTAATAAAACATTTAGAAACTCACAATATATTATTTCGAATTTTTAAAAAAATCAAGAATATACAGGAAATGAGTTGGAAATTCTGCAATTTTTTGTAAATACCATAATAGTTCACTGATAGTTTCTTTTTAAAATATTTTCTTACATAGTCCACGACATGTCATTTCACTGTAAATTATTTCACTTACGTAGTTCAATTGGTTTTCACTATTTGCATGGCAGTGTAATATGCAAATTTTGACTTTGACGCACCGTTATAAGAAAATTATGAGAGCTAAAACTATTGTGTAAGAGGAAACTGTACTCAAAAATATCTTTTATAAAACTCACGTTAGTTCATAAAAATATAAAATTATTATTTTATCGCACTTGAACACCCTTAAGTAGGTCACCTGGCTGGTGCTCTAACTGCGTGCAGCATGTTCGAAAGTCGGTTTTTTTTCTCAGATACCAGCACACGTGCGTCCACTGTACTTATCTACGGAAATAAAATATAGTTCAGACCACTTGTACATAACGCTAACATTTACTACGTTTCCATGTGGGATTGAAATCGAATCGAGGAATGAATCGATACCCGTTTACATGCAAAATGTCAATTCGAACTGAAATCGATTTGGATCTGCTAGTTGAAATGTGTGGTGGTAAATGTTTCGCTGCAGCAAGTGAGTTGGTAGTCATGTCATAAATTAACAGTAAACACGTATTGTTTTCTGTTTATGTTGGAGAAAATATCAGACAAATAATCTACACGCTACAATGGACAAGGAAAAATTACTGATAGTAGTAGTAATTTGGCAATTAATGTTCGCTAATTTAATGCAAAAATAGGAGCAAGAACGAATGGAGCGTGTAAGAGAGACAGCATTTTTCGTCCGTTTACCATCAACAGACGACGAATTTCTTTTTCCTTGAATATTTCAATAAGCGTGAACACCTCTTCCGTTGTCCAAATATTTCTATTTACCGGTACATGCGACATTATTAGGACTATTATTTGTAAACAGATGCTAACAGAGTGTGTGAATTTCAACCCGTTACACTTTCAGTACGATCTGTGTTTACATGTCATTTCAAATCGAACTCAATCAGATTCGATCCCAATTTTAGCTGGAACGACCTTGAGACTCAAATCTATTTGGATCCCGTTTACATGATCATTCTCAATCCCGAAAGTGGTTTCAGAAAGATTTGAATCCGACATGGAAACGTGGTGATTGAAAGCAACATTTTAAAGTCTTCAAACTTGGCTACAAATCGGAATATTCAGACGGTTGTATCTGAAGATATATGTCAAGGATTCAGCTGGAACTGAGGTCTAAAATCACGTCGGACTTTGCTACAGAGACAGATAAAATAAAATGATAGGGCCACCGCTCAAAGTCCTACAGTAAAACGTTACAGCGGGAACACAGCAGGCCTATAGAAGAGAAGTTTAACGAGTGTAGGCCTTACGGCCAGAACTACTTTGTATAAAAGTCTACATATTAAATTTGTACGATGTAGGCCTACCACATGTACATGCATATTTAAATGCTTCCGAAATTAAGACAGTAGGGTTACATTGTTTCCTCTTTCGTCCTGCAATGTTTATAATTATGGACAGACGAGGCCCGCACAATCAATTTTCGATCGAATCGACATGGGTAGCCTAAATAATCCATATAGGTGGTTCGGAATTAAGTGAGAGTTTTGAAACCCTAATTACGTTATTTTCTGTCAGATAATTTATGCTTTTCTGCCCTTTTTAATATAAACAAATACATTTAAGTAGTAATCAAAGTGTAGCGATTGCAACGAACTTAAAAGTCAGCATTTAATGTCGCAATAAAATTTTTTTTAGTTGTTATTCTCTAGACAATATGGCCTTCAAATGTGCTCACTCAATCGCACACCTTCTATACATGTATGCGTGAGCAGGAAGGAAGGGAGAGGGTTTGTCTCTTACCGTATATCGACTATCGAACGCGGGAATCGAGTACCTTCCATTAGCAGCCGACACAGGAACGAGGCTAGCATGTATCGTGTCCGACAGATTCGGCTCTGGTTTTTTTATTACATGGCGACCGTGGAGCCCCCACCCTCCACCCCACTTTCAAATCAAATCCGCGCGGCAGTTTGCGGAGCGGAATGTGTTTTGACTGCGGCGGCCGCCGCCGCGCGCGCAGCCTGTGCGTGTTTGCGCCGCGAATAATTACGGCCCGCTAAGCCAACAAATGGAAAGCAAACAAACAAATTAATCGAGGGAGGTTGGAGTAGGGGGTGATGGGTCCTAGTGGTGGAGGGGTGGAAGGGGGGTTAGGCCGCGGCCGGCGCGTGTCCGGGCGAGCAAACACTACGGACCCGGGTGTCGCTTCGCCGACGAGAGAGGAATACGATACAGAACTGCGGCCAGAGGAGCATAGAGGGAGGGTACGCCTGGATAATCAGTTGACACCTGGATGCATGCGGTGGAAAATGACCTTCCGTCCACCATAGGAAATGTTGCAAATGTACCAAAACATGGTGCTCTGTATTTCGAATTATTTTTAAATCTCAGTACGCTATTATTATCATTTGCTTGTCCTGGTGGATGACGTGAGATGAGAACCTACAATGGAAAGGCGCGGAATGAATGGGACGAGGGAGACGGGAGATGCCCAAGAAAACCCGCTGACCATCGACGTCGTGCGGCACGATTCCTACATGCGAAAATCCGGGAACCTGATCCCGCCAGGGATGCAACCCTGATCGCCTAGGTTGGTGGCAATTGGTC
Source organism: Medauroidea extradentata (assembly GCA_003012365.1). Classification (NCBI taxonomy): domain Eukaryota; kingdom Metazoa; phylum Arthropoda; class Insecta; order Phasmatodea; family Phasmatidae; genus Medauroidea; species Medauroidea extradentata. Next base: position 9,362 of record PNEQ01107656.1, on the reverse strand, counting down.
TGAACATTTGGCCGCCGCGGTCCTTTTATTACTATTATTATTATTATCATCATCATCATCATCATTATTTGGCTCCAGAATTGTGTAAATAAGTATCAAGTGTAGAGATGATGGTTTATCGCGGTAAACTTGACTGTTTGCTGGGTTTCAACACACGTTCAGTTTATCAAAAGATTAATGGCTTTCGCTTGTACGTGGAGCTGTTACTCAATTTGACTGAGTCGATAGGAACCCCGCTATTGTAATATTTGATGCCTTTTGTTGGTCTGCAAACAGCTATAGTCAGGCGTGTATCGCCCAATCATACACGTGGCGAAAAACTACAGTGTTTCCAAGGGTAAGTTTGCACAACAAAAATCGCGATTTACGATCGTCTCTAATCTTGTGTTATAATTTCTTCTGCTCAGTTTGACAACATTGGCAGTATTACTGCACCAATGAGAAGCATCAAGTCATTAATTCTAGAACAGAGAGTACATTACATTCACTTAACAAGAGCATCGCATCGAACAACACGACCTTTCGAGTATGTGTGATGCGTACTTTTAAAGACAACAAACGGGATATATACAAAAAGTATGTTAACAATTAATCCGAATCAGTGGTTACAATCAGTGAAAAGTTAATCACTAGAATTCCAGTTAACAATCTGGTTCTGACTGATGAGCCTACAGAATTCACTTAAAATCAATTATCAGGCTACTACAAATCTTTGACAATGCGTAGAAATAATATTTAAATCGCAGCATCAATCAGTACTCTTGCACTAACTTCTGGTGCTCATTTTTGATCGAAACGACTGGAATTTCACTGAAGTGGTTCACTTCTCTCTTATTTAAGTTTAGAGTACAATTTCAAACTTCCATAACTTTGTACGTATCAGTTGGCATAATAAATTCATAAGCGTGAAGAGGAATACATAGCAACGAAAACACGAGAATTCGCGCACACGCGATATTTAGACCCAAGTAAAATTAATACGACACAACAAAAGCAACTAACTGTTTTTCGGATATAATCAAGTTCATAAGTTCATGAAAATCGTTTCGGAGCTTACTTATCTTCACCGCGGTTACAATTGTTTCAGTAAAAAAAAAAAAAAAAAACGAATGTGTAGGCATGTGCATGTGTCTGTGAAATAGGGGCATGGATTTGTGGTACAACTGTAAAAGATGTCCGTACTTTTAAAACTAAGTCTCTGGTTCGGAAACTTTAAATAATTCGACTATTGAATCCATGGTGCGAGAAATGTGAGTAAACTCGAAAATATTATACTTGTTGAAATGACTTTTGTAATAAAGGTAAAGGTTTACTAAGGTCAACACAATCGTTTTTAAATTGTGATTTGTGTCGAAAAATTATGTCAAATAAAAAGAGGATGCAGCTAAGTTAAAAAATGACGCCAAGTGAACAACCCAGTCAGTAGTTATGACAGGGGCGTCATTTAGGGGGAATATGCCACCCCCCTAGATTTAGAATTTTATATGTATAAAATATTGCTATTATTTATATTTTGTTATTTAAATAATGCTAACTTAAACACATAGAACTAAAGTTTTATTATTAAAATTTCTAATTTATATATGCTTAATTAATAAAAAAGATGCAACAAGGTCACTGTCGCAGAAAAAAAATCTTGCCCCCCCCCCCCGCCCCCTAAGAAAAACCTGACACGACGCCGCTGAGCGATGGCAAATTATGCCTAACTTTCTGTTGACGAATAGTACAATTTATGACCGTTGCATTTCACAGATACCACGGTAAGCAAATGTGACTCGTTATAAACTCGTTATAAAAGTTAATTTCGAAAAATTTCCCGCAATCTACGGACATCACTGAAAAATCATAATACATATTTAAATGGTTGGATTGGTTCACACACTCGTTCATTCAGTCATTGAATTTTAGTTCTAAACGATGTAGCAAAAACAACTAAAATTTCAGGGATAACTTCCTTCATCAGCTGGTGATAAGGGATGAATTACGCTGTAACCAAAATCATTAATGTAATATAAATCCAACGAGACTTGAAGTGTTGTTTTTTTATCAACTTAACGCAGTTACAAAATGCATAAAATCTAATTCTACATGTGTGATAGTAGTATGTTATTCTTGGTCGCGTGAAACCGAACTAAACATACTGCAATTTTAATCTGCAACCCAACCACTTCCAGATTACAAGCACGCAAACACATGCACACAAAATATCTTTCATGTGTATTAAATACTAATAAATTTCAATGGTTTACACAGAGTCATTCACAAAATCAATCACAGTCTTTGTTTCTTTTAGTTACAAAATACCGGAAAGAAGCTATTATATACATAATTCACACAGCATCCAAGGAACGTTTGTAACATAGATTTTATTGAAAACAAGACGTTCACAAGTTTCTAACGACTAATAACAATATTCTTGCTATGGATTCCAAATAATGAATGTCTACATGGAATTACCATACTATTCAATCAGGGTTGACATACAAAGAAACACATTGTGTACTTTTTCCCGTCTCCAAACGTGTCTGAAGTCACAAGGTTTTCCGGTACTTATAGGCGACAGATCGTTTAAGCAACTCCACCTCAATATACTACATAAGTATTTTCTGAAAGTACTACTGGATCACAACTAGTCCCGCGGGATAAAAGCCACCGCGCGCAACTGGTGTGGTACACCATAAGCACCGGCCATAACACTGTGGCACAGACTCTTGTTTCCGCCGCCGGTACGTCTCCACTGACCATGTGACATTAACTGAAGCCAGACGCAGTACATTTCCCCTCCCTGTGACGTGTCTACCTACTACAATACTCTATCCATCCTAAGGCTGCAGCTTATTCATTCAAGTGAATGACAATAAAATTTTTGCACAGCATAAATGTCATTTGGAATACTGAAAAACATAGACAGTAACTGCATTGCGGCACAATCACACTGTGAGAAATCAAGATATAACACAATTGCTTTGATTTATTTGGTTAGCAATATTTATTTCTGCTGCAACCTTAGAGTGGACCGAGTATAGCGCCACGCTTCTTACCCTCACGGGAGAACTAGTTGGCGTGGTCTAGTAGTACATCCTCAAATGCCGGCACCCTTAAAATGAGACGGCGAAAATTAAGTGTGTGTAATCATGTGACTTTGCAGAAGAACGTTCTTGATTATCAGACGTCTTTACTATATTTTTATTTACAACTAATAATACAGAGTCCGTAATGTATACAAAATATGGCAGTTCTAAGACGACTTAAGACCAAGCAAGCTTGTTTATTTGAAATAACTGCTCTAGAATAATGTAAAAAATTGTTTTCCACTTTAATTCTGTTTCATATAAAGTTCCATCTATAGTACAGTTCGTGCTATCTCCCGTCTAGTTAGAGCCGGCCTCCGTAGCGTAGTCGGTTAGGCGGCGGTCTACAGTGCGAGAGGTCCTGGGTTCGAATCCCGGTTCAGGCACGGATGTTGTGTCCTCACTTCACCCTCCTCGGCTCTTAAGATCCCGTTGTTAAAAGGGCCGTAAAACCATATCACCACCATCCGTCTACTTATGTATTCATATATTTTGTGCATAAATAAATGCTAGTTTGGTTAGTTTGCAATAGCAAAAATAAAGAAGATTGTGATAAACATTTACTAACGTTAGGTAACATTTGAAATAAACCGTAAGTACTGAACTAAATTAATCTCCCACAAAATACTGATTTTTTTTTCAATACCAACATCTTTATTGTGTCTTCTTATCCGAGCAGAGTAAGATATTCCGTTCTCGTACGAACTATCATCATATTTAGTGAACCAAACTCGTGCTGAATCCAAAATAGGATGGTTGCAGGACCGCTCTGAATATGAACTGAGCGAAAGCCGATTCGTCGAATATGGATTGAACAGGAATCGAAAACGCACAATTTGCGAGGTCACACCCGTCATTTTATCTAACCGATACGAAATATTTCTCTTAGAACTCCGACGACTAAGCGTCAAGCGGCATTTTCGTTGAAAAAAACTTGGTGGTACCACAAAAGGTTCGACGAGAGACGGGGAATACACACGACTCCTTTCCAGACTCGCCTACCAGAGAGGTAAATGTGTGGCATGTCTGTAGGACGCGCTTGCTATTCATTGGCGTGCTGGAATTTTAAATTCCGAGGAGGGCCAAAGGGAAGGAGTAGTTTTTTTCGCAACCACATCACGTGACCGTGCCGATCTTCACTTCCCTTGTCCCCCATCCCATTTCTGCACCGCGCCGTTGGAAAGTTACACACAGGGAAAGTTTTCTTTCTTTCCGCGGCGTGGAAAAGGGGGTAGGCGAGAGAAAGACGATGGTACGGGTGGGTGGGCGAAGATGTTGCGGCGGTGGGAGTAATCCTGATTTCCCAACTTTCCCGGATCAATACGAAAACGAAAAGGTCGCCAGCGAGATGTTTGCCCGGGGTCCGGCCGAACTAGAAGGACTTACTTCGCCCGTATCGTAGAGGCCGACAGAACGCGGAGTCGTCGTAGACATAGCGTCGTCGTCGACGAACGGCGAGGAGACGAGGACGAGGGAAGATGGCCGACAAGAATTGACTGACGACGATAAACTTCGTCGGAAACGAAACAACGATGCGAGAAGAATGTTCCTGGCACGATCATCTCCCAAATGATGAGTCGCGGTTATGAACGACTGCTCGTGCGCCTGTAGTTCGGAACTTCTTGAGAAAATCTTGGAACATTACTTCATTGCTACATGCGATCTCTATAAGTTTGACATGTAAGTCAGTCAGTATTCAACGAGCGAATCGCGTGTTTCAGGCACGCGAAGTATGACTATCCCACTTGCTGTCAAATTCTGACGATTCTCCTCAACACGAACACATCAAAAAAGAACTATCCAGTACACTGCGTTTAATGAACTTGCAGTTGTTACCAAAATATTAACATTTTTTTTTTAATAAATATAAAATCTACGCAAACAAGTGCTCTTAAGACATCGACAAAAAACTGTAGCCGATGTGTACATCGAAAGTTTTGGACACTTTCAACAAGCATAAAAGAATGATTCAAAACGCCTACAACGTGCAGTACGGTGATAGGGAAGCATGGTTTACTGATCACAGAACCACACATGCTGACAATGTGCACCCTTCTGTGCACCGTTTGTGTGAGCTCATTAACAAAGAACGAGGTCGACAGTTATAACTTGGTTTGTTATTTTCTGGTCGTTGTTATTAATTTGTTTGGTTGGTAGAGGTTTCGGACAAGAATGAGGAACGTAAAATCATCAACAGACCCAAGCGGCGTCAATTTTGACGCCACACAGTGTTACCAATTCATTATAATACCAAAAGAAAACTCTTATAAGAGAAAGGTTATTACGTAGTTTCAAAACATTATGCATTCTAAAAGCACTGTTTTCGAGCCTTTCGACGTATCTAGAACAAGTTTTTCGCTTAGTTACACCTCAAAACTTTGTACCCCGATTTACATAAAGCCTCTCAATGATCATACATGCTGAGCAAAACAGAATACCCAAACTTTGAAGGTCTATGTTATCAATACCAAACAAGTTACAATGTTGTGTGACCACTTAAAATAACTGTAGAACAATGGAGTGTTTGTACCATACCTTTATAAATGTTCAATGTGACCGCCTTGAGCAGCACAAATCACTTCGATGCAATACTCTAACTTGTTCCACACTCGTGCCAGCATGTCCGGTGTAATGGTGTGGATGACGTCCGTAATTCTTATTTTGAGTTCGGCAATGTTAGCCGGCAATGGTGGAACAAACACGAGATCCTTTATGTACCCCCACAGGAAAAAATCACACGGGGTGAGATCTGGGCTCCTTGGGGGCCAGTGAAGAAGTGGTCGATTACCATCTGCTCCGCGAAAAATCCGTCGTCGTGGCAAAATCTCGTTCAGGTAGTCTCGAACAGTTAGGTGCCAATGGGATAGTGCACCATCCTGCTGGAAAATGAAGTCCCCAGTCGACTCTTCTAACTGAGGAAATAACCATCCGATAAGCATGTTCAAGTAAGAAATCTCAGTAACAGTGGACTCTTGAAAAAATATGGGGCCGAAAACATTGTATCTTGATACAGTGCAAAAACACGTTCACTTTGGGCGAAGCGCACTCGTGTTCGGTGGTTTCTTGTGGATTCTCCGGGCCCCATATTCTCACATCATGCCGGTTGACCTTACCGTTGACGTGGAACGTCGCTTCATCACTAAACACCAGCTTTGAGATGAAGCCATCGTCAACCTCATTCCGGACAAGAATGTCCGCGCAGAAATCACTTCTCAGTTCTTTGTCCCTTTCAGTAAGAGCCTGTGCAAGCTATAACCTGTACGGTCAGTACAGCAATCGCTTCCGCAACACTCTCCACACAATAGATTGAGGAGTCTCATTTCCCGGCTAGCTCGTCGAGTTGATTTTCGTGGAATGCGCGCGAAAGTTTGCTGAATCCGTTGCACATTGTCGTCTGACACACGCGGCCGACCGGAACGTATTACGGACTAACACTCCACACACACTCGTAGTGCAACGAAGGTAGCTCTCAGTGCCTTCTAGTGGCGCACAAATAAAACCTTAGGCCGTACCTCACCCCTCATCGTCTCACACCACGGCTTCTGGACGTCATCCACACCATTACACAGGACACGCTGGCACGAGTGTGGAACGAGTTAGTGTATCACGTCGATGTGTCGATTTGGGTCGTGCTGCTCGTGGCGGTCAAATTGAACACTTAAAAAGGTATGGTACAAAAATTTCATTGTTCCGCGATTCTTTTGAGTGGTCGCATAACATTGTAAGTTGTTTGGTTGTGATTATACGGACCTTCAAAGTTGGGGTATTCTTTTTAACAAATCCTGTACAATGAACTATGCAAAATATTCTTATTGAAACAATCATAATTACACGTAATTATATGCAAAAATAACTACCTCCAATAACAAAAAGAAAAAAATTGTATTTTGATATTTCGTAACCCTATGTAATCTCACGTAAACTTGCGTTTTCGTAAGCGAAGACTATACGTTACTCACGATTTCTCGTGGATTTATTTGTTTAAAGTGCCTCTTAGCATAAAGCCATACCGGCGCCCGGCCCCCAACGGGCGTGGGGAGAGATCACGCTCTACCCCGCAGTGGACTTTAGCTAACAGTCAGTTGGATCCGCCGAACCCCTAGCCTAGACGAAACACTAACCTGCGCCTCCATCCCGGTGTAGTGCCCACCAATACTCACGAGCCCCGGAGCAACATCAGCACCCCTGATAAGTGTGTTTGTGGTTACTCCCTTCGGATACTAGAGCGTGGCACCGCTCCGACACCTCAAACAGGCTGATGCACTATTCGCACTCGGATTACTCCAAAACGAGAACACACCTTAACCACCCGTAAGCGAAGACTGAAGGAATGTAACACTGTAGTATTATGTAGTCCTAGAAATCTTTGTACGAGACAAAGACAAAAAAAAAAAAAAACAAGCCTAGTTTGGCTGTGGTCAACACATCAATAAATCAAAACAACAGAACATAAAATATCCCATAAAGAAATATTCAACACCAAATAAAGAAAAAAATCTAAAAAAGAAAAGTCGAAAGACAAAACAAAATCATTTGTAAAACTTAGTACACTACAATTAAGACAGAACAGACAATAAATACTAAGACGAAAACAATGCTGAACACAAGACAGGATAACAACGACGACGTGACAGACAATATACTAGACGACACAACGATGACACAAAAGAACACAGTAGATTTCTTAAGACGAACTTTTCACATCTTACGGTATCTACCGTTGTGTCCAACATTGTCTTCGTCTCAGTATTGTCTGTGCTGTCATAATTGTAGTGTCTTGAGTTTTACAGATTATTTTGTTTCGGCTTTCGACTTTTCTTTTTGTATTTTTTATTTACTTGGTATTAACTATTTCTTTTTTGGGATATTTAATGTTCTGTTGTTTCGATTTATGGAAGTATTTACTACAACCTGACTAGGCTTATTTTCTAATTTTTTCGTTAGTTTTACTTTTTTATTCATACTTATATTTCTGGAACGAGATAATATTGCAATGACGTATATCCAAAAGAGTACACATTATTCTGTCCCATTGCAAGAAACATTCAAAGATATTACTAATACAATGAGTAGGCCTATTTTACCGTTTCAGAGTGTACACCGTGATGAAAAACAGCGTATGGATATAAATTACTAAAAACCTTATCCGAACTGCAAAAAATATTATTAAAAACATGCGTTTTCGGCAACACGAACGCATTTAAAGAACGTTGTGTTCAGGTATTTCCTTGCTGAAAAGTACAAAACAGCAGCACCCTTATTTGGCTGTTTAGTCTCAGTAAGGAGGTTACAGAGAAATATTTTATCCTAAATGACATTATAGAGAGGAAACGCAAAATAACTAATATCAACGCGCCTGTAAAATATAGTAAAAACTATTACAAGATTTGTATCGCTTATTACGTTACTATTGCATTTTCTGCAGCGTAATTTTATTGTAATTTTTCTGCCAGGCATTTGAATGGGAGCGTGTTCGGTCCGCAAGAAAGCACTCGCTTTGAAAGTGGCGGGGGCACATTGGCAATAGAATCCCTCGTGCGGCGCCAATAAAGGGGAGTGTTCCCATGTCTCCGCGAGTCATTCAAGGAGCCACGGGCTCTGAGGAAAGGGGTAAGTTGTGGCGAAGGTTTGTACAGAGGAGGGATCGTGAACAATTCCCAAAGTCGCTGGTGGCACTATATCAGCACGACTACGAGAGGGTGCGGGGGAAAACGAGAAAGAAAAAAAAATAGAGGCGCGGTAGAAGTAAAAAAAAAAACCTGACCTCCAGCCCACACGTAGATATCTAACCAGGCCAATGCCATGCGAGATACAATTCTAGCATACTAACATTTTCTCTCGTCGACAGACACTCGCGGATACGAGTACGAAAAAGAGTCGGCCAGCGTTCGCCTCGGGCAAATTGGGGAAACCATGGAAAACCGAAATCAGAATTGTCGGAGGCGGAAATCAAACCAGAGTCCTTCCGAATGCGAGTCTAACGTGTTAATGTTTGGCTCCACCTCGCTTGGGATTAACTCTTTGTGGGTTGCAACTATTTTGTCCATACTATTAGATGTCACCGTTTGATTTTTGTAATGAGGGAAAATGATTTGATGGTGTCTCTTGTATAGATATTCGCCATTAAAAAAAAAAAAACCAAGGACATAGAAGCTGATTCTGCTTGTCGTCAACGCAAACCTAAATAAAAATAATAGAACCTAAACTCCAATTGGAATTGTATAAACTCGCGAAATATAAACGAAAATCAAACGTAAAAAATACGAATAACCAAGCGAAAAAAAAAAAAAA
>PNEQ01107634.1:0-12508 GCA_003012365.1 Medauroidea extradentata | reverse complement strand
AAAAAAAATCCCATAATAATGATTGTATCTGTACACCAGGTTAAAAGCCACAATAATTTCAAAATAGGGTCATCAGAATAGAAGACCATAGCAAAATAATGACTTTCTATGACTGCAACTAAAATAACCTGAACCCATAGGAATGTGTTGATGTGTCGGTATTTAACCCAGGATGGTGCAAGAAGCACTTCGTCCATAGAACATATTCTTCTGACGATGTCACTAAGTCGAGAGCTTGCACACGAGATCAGTGCAGTGACAGCACACAGAATCCTCGGCGTGTTAGACAGCCAGAAAGTGATCTGTCCCAGAGGATCTTGAAGAGAGTAATGATGAAGACAAAATGGATATCCAATAATGAGTACAATCGTGTATGTTACAGACTGTATGATGCCTCCAGTTGGTGATCTATAAATGCGCAGATCGTCACTTGTGCCACGTTTGATTGGCGCCAGTCCAAGTATCTTTAAAGCTACGAACAACGGCCTTACAGCTGACCGAAGGCTGTTCACAGAAGTGAATATCTTCATTATCAAACAAACTTTTGTTGATATACTTACGTAGTCACACTCTTCCGTTACTTCCGACGTAAATGTGATTGTGTTTTAATTCTATCAATTTGCGAAAATCTTGAAATTCCTATATAAAATACTTTATATTCTTATTCTCTTTGTCTTACACCATCTGCTGTGAACTCAACAATGAACTGAAATAATTTCAGCTGCTTTCTCTATCTTATCCTTTCGAGTGCTATAACTGAATTGCAATTGATTACATGTCATATATATTCATAAAATATCTTGAAAATAAATCAACTAAATGTTTCCTGCCTCTGGCACATGTGAGTGTGAGCTGTCTGGGGTGAAAGGAACGACAGCTTGTTCGACAAGCGGGACCGACCTGTCGCCCTCGGTTCGATAAATGTTGCGTATTCATATAATGGTATTACATATCGACCTTGCATTCACCACTATTATTTGTATCAATGTAATATATTTATCTCCTTTCCGTGAAGTAGAGAATGTTGATGATTTATGGACATTTTCCCTATACATTAAGTATATATTAAATGTGTAGTTAATAATAACAAGAAAATTATTAACAATAAATAAATAAAGCAATTGAGATGAATTACATGAGTAAAAACATAGAAAATTGTAAGTAGTTTGACGCCTAGTTTTATAGTAAGGTTGTTTCCTGTATAAAAGTTTGGAGCAAATTATTTTTAAGTCACATAAAGATAATTGTCTTAAAGTTAGCCAAGCTAAAATAATAACGAAAGAAAACACATCAAATGTATTTAATTGTATAGGTTTCTTTTCTGTAACAACATGTACTACATCTTAATATAAATAGCTTGAAGCCTGACAGCACGAGTAGTGTAAGTACTGGTCATTATTGGGCATCTAGGTAATCAGAACCATATACTTCATTGTCTCACAAGTCGTCAGTGTATTAACCGTAAAGGGGCATGAGAGATACGCGAATTCATATAGCATCATAAACGGTTTTGTTTTAAAACTGTATCAGCAACCTTCCTGAAAACTAAATCTATTTTGCAGTGTGTGTTCTGTAGATTTATTGATCTAATATATTCATGGACATGGTTTGTAAAAGTACCATGACGTTTGCGATTTATGAAAGGTAACACACATGCATCTTCAAACATGTGATAGTCCGCCTTTTTATTGTTATAATAATGATTATTATTGCTGTTAACAATGTTTAAGATATATGATCTTAATATATAAAATAAAGTGTCCGGACTGACACACTCACTCTCTCACTCCTTAACGCACAGCCCAAACCGTGGAACTAGAACCATGGTTTTGAGGGAAATTTCCCCTTGCCCTGTAGCACCCGCTAAGAATGATTTTTTTCGAAATTCGATGATTAAAGGGGAGAATAGGGGTGAAATGTGTTTTCAAATAATCCCTGATATCTCATTAACCGGGAAAGCTATCTCAATTTTCTTTACTTCAAAATATTGCCCCAATAAATACATATTTGCGAAATTCGAAAATTAAGGGGATGAATAACCATAAAATATGTTTTTCATTAATCCGTGTTTTCTCCTAAACCATATCAGATAGTGAGGTAATTTTTTTCTTTTAAATGATGCATACATAAATATCTAAAAAGCAATTTTAGAATTTTTTGAAATTCGTCCTTGAAATCTTTTAAAAAAATAATACAAATTTTTACTTAATCCCACTTATCTCATAAAGTACAAATATCAAAATAGTTTTTGCTTCACAATAAATCTTACGTAAATATAAGAAAAAGGAATTTCAGGATTTTTTGACAATCGTCCTTGAAACCTGTTAAAAAATATAACGTGTTTTCAAATAATCATATGTACTGCTTATTCCCGTTGAGATATCGAGATTATTTTTTGATAAGAATGGATGTTATGTAAATATCTTGAAATCAAATTCAGGGTTTTATGAAAATTTAAAATTAAGGATGTGAAGAGCATTAATGTTACAGTCTCCCGAAAGAAGATAATGATCATGGAGAAATAATTCAACAGTTGTTTATTTTTGCCAACCTACTCATAAATAAAATCTATTTGGACTGTAGCCTGCATATACGAAAAAATTATCACAGCCTGCCTTTAAGCATTCACTCAGGTTAGGTATTGTATAAAGTTTGTGGTGTGGGAGGAGTGGGGTTACAGGTTCGTATCCCGTGCAAGACTTTGCGATGAGAATTACTATGACATCATACGAGCATATTGCGAGCGCTCTTTACCCTGAGCTAAGACAATTTATTGTTCACTGTTACTGAGTAAGCTAGCTGTTAAATGCCTTCATCACATATTTTATCTAGAGTTACTGTTTACATTACATAATTTCACGCGGGCAAAGCCGCAGCCAGGCAGCTGTTTTATAGAAAAATAAAGATGAATTAAAAACAAAAATATGTTCTGCAATAAGTACACTGAGTGAAGTGGACTGGATAAAGCTTTTGGTACTTGTTGTTTTAAATACATACATAGAATAAAGTGACACCATTAATTAATACGTAATTAGAAGTTAGTTACTCTTATCTATAGTACACGCGGGCGAAGCCTCAAAGGGACATCTAGTTATGTTTAAAGTGAAAATTTTTATTTGTCTTCTCAAAACTAAAATATTGTTTACGAGCTGGATACTTTAATTAATAAAGAGGACTCAACATTTTCAGATTTTAGATTGCGTACAGTGGGTGCACATGTCGATGGTGGCACGCGATGGCGATTTATGAAACGTACATAGTTTTAACAACTGTTGGCCATACTTTCAAGCGGTTTTTCCCTTATTTTTTTTTTTTAATTCTAATTCTTCTCTCTTGTTTCCTCTCTACTCGTAACCACCTTTTCCCCCTCCTCTCTCTGCTTGAGAAAACGAGTCTAGTGGGAGAAATGCAAGCCATCTCAAAGGGTCACACTGGGCATGCGCGTGAGCAAGTAGGAGAATTATTTGTTTATGTTAATTAAAATTAGTTGACTGTAAATTTGTTTACATCAGTTTAAACTAGTAAAAATAAGAAAAGAATGCTGTGATTAAAAGTAGTATAATTTACGGGGTTCTGGGACAAGGGGATGGGGGATAGGATTATAGGATTCGAGAATGAGGTCACCTGGCAGCCATGTTTGATGGCGTCACCGTCCGCCATCTTGGATGACGACACTACCCACCATCTTGGATGACGACACCGCCACCATCTTGGATTACATCACTTTAAAAATTTTCAAAAATGTCCAATATTTTCCAAAATTCAAAAATTTAAAAAAATTCAAAAATTTAAAAATCAATAAATTTTATGTCCACCATCTTTTTTCCGGCGTCCATCTTTTCCGCGATACCTATCGTCAATTGTTTTACTTAAATGTTGGCAAACTTCTTGGAGGGGTTTCCTCCGAGTCTTCCGAAAAAAATTTCTAATTCGCATTCTTACCAAATCCCTCTTATACCTCATTATGTAAAAACGTATTTCCAGTAAAATAAGTTAGGTAATTTACTATAACACAGCTGAACGGGCATCGCATCCCCTTCCCCACCTAATAACCTAAACCCGATTCCTATCTTAGCAATCACCGAACTATTAGCATAAAATCCAATAAAATAAAGTATACAGGTTTCCTCCGAGTCTTCCAAAAAATTTTCTAATTCGCATTCCTGCCAACTCCCACTCATACCTCATAATATAAAAATGTATTTATAGTAAAAATAAGTTAAGTAATTGACTATACCACAGCTGAACGGGCTCCCCCACACTTCACTCACCTAAACCTGACCCCTATCTTAGCAATCCCCAAACTATTACCATAAAAATAATGTATAGGGGTTTGCTCAGAGCCTTCCGAAATTTTTTCGATTTTGTATTCCTACCAACCACACTCATACATCACAACATAAAACATCTCTATAACAATTTTTTTAAAAATAAGTATCTATACCGCACCTGACCGATGTCCCCCACCCTCTCTCATGCTAATAACTTAATGCCGACTCCTATCTTAGTAATCTGCAAACTATTACCATAAAATCCAATAAAATGAAATATAGTAGTATCTCCGAGTATTCCGAAAAATTTTCTAATTCGCATTCCAATCACACCCCACTCATACCTCATAACGAAAAACATATTTTTAGTAAATTGAATTTGTGTAATAACCTATACACAACTTTACGGCTCACACAGCCTTACTCATGCTAATTACTTAAACCCGAATCCTATCTTAGCTATCCCAGAATGTTTACCATAAAATCCAATGAAATAAACTATAGTTTTTTCTCCGAGTCTTCCAAAAAATTTCGATTTTACATTCTAAACACACCCCACTCACATCTCATAACATAAAATATTTTATTAGTAAAATAATTTAAATAAATACCTATATCACACCTAGGTGAGCTCCCCCACCACATCCCCATAGTTATTACCGAATTATTCCCAATAAATACAATAAAATAAAGTATTGGGGTCTCCTCCGAGTCGTCCGAAAACTTATCTAATCTGCATTCCTTCCATTCCCCACTCACATGTCATACAGAAATTATTATTTTTTAAAAATTAAATTTAAAAAATATCCACACTATATACCTACATGAGGCTTCCATAGTACCCCACCATATTTTACACTCAAGTCACTACCAGATACCTCCCCCTCTCCTCATTAACGCCAACCTGTTTGGCCTTCCCCTTTCTTACCAAGTCTCCACATGCATACTAATCACGTACTCATCACGTGACATTCCTCCCCTCCATTCCATGATGTCATCCTGTACCACCTCCCGCTCCTCGTCGAGTCAGCACATATATGTGTCGTAGTATGGTTCAATACTAACCTTTGTACTTTCCCTCCCTCCCCCATCACATGAGTCGTCACATTCCTGAGATGTGATATTATATTGGTGTTGCAAAATGGCACAAACCTGTAGACGACTTTCAGTTACATTCTCGCGAGCACATTTCTCCCCGCATCACTTCACACCTCCACTCTAACCAGCCCTAGCCTAGCTGTACCCAAGTGATCATCTATAAATACATTTAAAAATTTGAGGGTTCCACATGTCTTCCAAACAGTGTTTTACTTTACATTCCAACCAGGACCCATTCATATCTCAAAAAGATAAACATTTTGTAGTAACATTTATAAAATAAGTAACTAACCATCATATCATACCGGGGCGAGCTACATGGAACACACCTGTCCCCCCACCATAATAACACCTTAAACCAGACTCTCATCCTAAATATACTGTTAAATTTCAAATATTATTCAAATTAAAAACAGAATTTTCTCCGACTCTTCTGAATATTTTAACAACTGTACAGTTCCAAACATACATGTAACATGCTTAATTAAAAGAAAAAAAAATAACTAAGAAAAAAGCCAACACAACATACCAAGGCGAGCTCCATTAACAAACAAGCTTCTCCTGCCATGTCACCACGACTATGATTTCTACTGTAATTATTTAGTTACATGTATGCAGCTATCTTAAAGTCGATTCCATTAAAAAGCAACCGACACTTTATACTCATACAAACTTCTTTACCATACTAGCATCCCTCACCACCAATTTTTTTACATGTATTCAATAAGTCACTGACAGGCACCCACCATCTCTCCCCTCATATTATTACCACTAACCTTTTCCTTTTACATCTCTCCACGAGTAAGTACATACATGCTCACCACATGTCCATCACATGGCCAGCGCATTTCTAGCGCATGAACCCTCCACAACAGATGAGTCACCATTTCATGATGTTATCTGGTACCTCTTCTCATCAAGCTGACACATGCATATGTCGCAGTATGGTACAACACCAACCATTGGAACTCCTCCTCCCGCTCCCACCTCCCTCGGAAACACGAAACATTGATATATAAACATCTGTACTCTCGAAGAGCACTGCGAAACTGCACCCACAATGCAAAAATCATTATAAGCATGGGAACATACTATTACTATACTCAACATCGCGGATAAAATTGCATTTTCACGCCACGTATACCCTAAAATAAACAACCTAAATCTTTAACATAACCGAGAGTTCTAGAGAATACTTCGGAACAGACATCACACATACAAAATAATTGTCCCACGGTTCTCCAGCAAAATGCCAGCAACAACTCGCACAAGTTTAACACCTTACATATAGATACGATAGAATCTAGGCACATATCGCCAGGTAGAATTTAACTTACATTTGCTTCACTACCTTCCCTCACAGCTCACCCCCCTCCTTGCCAACCCAATCAATTTAACATCAATATGACCCCAAATTTGTGTTAACGACCGTCCCTACACAGCAGACACTTATTTGCTCTACCACATCACACGTAAAAGGATCAAGACTAGATTCCCTAGTACTAACATACACTTTTTATCTTTGCTTAACATTTTTCATTCCATCATTTAAGGTCAATGCTTGCATCAAACACATCAACTGGCCATGGCTAATTCAATCCGTGTTCATCGATATTCTTAAGTGAAAGATCAGTCCCTGACGATGTCGAGATGTCAAACCGCAAGTACCTGTCTATTGTCTGGCCTACTTACATGCAATTGTCTATCCTTGTATAAAAAAACCTAACATATCAAAATGCGCTCTCTGCAAACACATGCAGACTTATACACACACCAATGAAACTCTATACTCAAAATCATTATGCTCCGCACATACACACTAACAGGCACTCACACCACATTCCCCAAAACATCTATTATCAACATACCCACACATACACTACATACACCATACACACGAACATCCTACACATAAACACATTCACACACCACACTTCCAACCACATCCCCACACACAATTAATCAAAAAACCACACACCCTACACACCACACAAACCACACCAATCTAAAACACACTCCACATAACCACACGTCCTACACGCCACATACATGTACCAAACATACACACCCTCCTACAAACTCAGTCATAGTCACTCCGTTACTTTCGTCTTTCAATTTGTGTATAACCTTTTCGTTTTGAAGCACGTAGCTTGGATGACCGACAGGATAGGCTGATGTATCGAATTCGTTTTGGAAGTTAGGAGTGAATATGTCTTGATAAAAGTCACCTGTTCGTATTTTGTATATGATACTACCGGTATCCATGGAGGTCAACTGCAAGTTATCACCGTACTTAGCCTTTATTATATCATAATGAAACCGGTACATAGGCGTCTTCGTAAGGTCATGTACAGCAAGGCAGAGATAGATGGGCTTATCGAACATGATTGCTTCATGCTCAAGTTTCACAAACGACAGGTTTTCTGAGTAAATATATCTGTCTTCGAAGGCAAATTGCAGGAGTCAGTCCGTAGGAGTCAGTTCGTAGGAGTCAGTCCATAGGAGTCAGTTCGTAGGAGTCAGTCCACAGGATGACATTATGAAATGGAGGGGAGGAGTGTCACGTGATGAGCACGTGATTAGCGTGCATGTGGTGACTTGGTAACAAAGGGGAAGGCCAAACAGGCTGGCGTTGATGAGGAGAGGGGGAGGTGTCTTGAGTGTAAAGTATGGTGGGGTACTATGGAAGCCTCATGTAAGTATATAGTGTTCATTATTTTTTAATTTAATTAAAAAATAATAATAATTTCTGTATGAGTTATGACTGGGGAATGGTAGAAATACAGATTAGAAAAGTTTTCGGACGACTCGGAGGAGACCCCAATAATTTATTTTATTGGATTTATTGGGAATACTTCGGGAATAACTAGTGGATGTGGTGGGGGAGCTCGCCTAGGTGTGATATAGGTATTTACTTAAATTACTTTTACTAAGAAAAAGGTTTTATGTTATGAGATGTGAGTGGGGTGTGTTTAGAATATAAAATCGAAAATGTTTTGGAAGACTCTGAGAAAACCCCTATACATTATTTTTATGGTAATAGTTTTGGGATTGCTAAGATAGGAGTGGGGTTTTAGTGTGTGAAGTGTGGGGGAGCCCGTTCAGTTGTGGTATAGTAAATTATTTAACTTATTTTTACTATAAATACGTTTTTATATTATGAGGTATGAGTGGGGGTTGGTAGGAATGCGAATTAGAATTTTTTTTCGAAAGACTCGTAGGAAACCTTTCAAGAAGTCTGCCTACATTTAAGTAAAACAATTGACAATAGGTATCGCGGACAATATGGACGCCGGAAACAAGATGGCAGGCATAAAATTTATTGATTTTTTAATTTTAGAATTTTTTTAATTTTTTGAATTTTGGAAAATTTTGGAAATTTTTGATAATTTTGAACGTGAAGTAATCCAAGATGGCGGACGGTGACGTCATCAAAGATGGCGGCGATGACGTAATCAAATATGGTGGCCGGTGACGTCATTCTCTAATCCTACAATCCTATCCGCCATCCCCATGTCCCAGAACCCCCTAAATTATACTACTTTTTATCATAGTATTCTTTTCTTATTTTTTAGTAGTTTAAACTGATGTAAACAAATTTACAGTCAAATAATTTTAACTAACCTAAACAAATAATTCTCCTATTTGCTCACGCGCATCCCCAGTGTGACCTTTTGAGATGGCTTGCATTTCTCCCACTAGACTCTTTTTCTCAAATGACGAGAGTTTGCCGCCGTGCATGCGCCAGGAGGGGAAAAAGGTGGTGTCGAGGAGAGAGGAAACAGGAGAGAAGAATAAGAATTAAAAAAAAAAAAAAGGAAAAGGACCGCTTGGAAGTATGGCCAACTGTTGTTTAAACCATGTAAATTTCTTAAATCGCCATTGCGTGCCACCATCGACATGATGCACCCACTGTGCGCAATTTAAAATATTAAAACTTTGAGTCTTCTTTATTATTTAGAGTTTCCAGCTCGTAAACAATATTTTAGTTTTGAGAAGACAAATAAAAATTTTCACTTTAAACATAACTAGATTTCCCTTTGCGGCTTCGCCCGCGTGTACTATAGAATAGAGTAACTAACTTTTAATTACGTATTTATTAATGGTGTTACTTTATTCTCTGTATATCTTTAAAACAACAAGTACAAACAGCTTTATCCAGTCCACTTCGCTCAGCGAACTTTAATATCAGAACGTCTTTTTTGTTTTTAATTCATCTTTATTTTTCTATAAAATAGCTGCCCGGCTGCGGCTTTACCCGCGTGTAATTATGTAATGTAAACAATAACTCTGGATAAAATATGTGATGAAGGCATTTAACAGCTAGCCTACTCAGTAATAGTGAACTATAAATTGTCTTAGCTCAGTGTAAAGAGCGCGCGCAATATGCTCGTATGATGTCATAGTAATTCCCATCGCAAAGTCTTGCACGGGATACGAACCCTTAACCCCACCCATCCCACACCACAAACTTTATACAATACCTAACCTGAGTGATTGCTTAAAGGCAAGCCGTGATAATTCTTTTGTATGTGCAGGCTACAGTCCAAATAGGTTTTATTTATAAGTAGGTTGGCAAAAAGAAACAACTGTTGTATTGTTTCTCCATGATCATTATATTTTTACGAGAAATAACAGCTAATGCTTTTCACATCCTTAATTTCAAAATTTCATAAAATTCTGAATTTGATTTCTAGATATTTACATAACGTCCATTCTTATCAAAAAATAATCTCGATATCTCAATGGGTATAAGCAGTACAGATGATTATTTTAAAACACATATTTTTTTTTAACAGGTTTCAAGGACGATTATAAAAAATCCTGAAATTCTTTTTTTTTATATTTACGTAAGATTTATTTTAAAGCAAAAACTGTTTTAATATTTGTACTGGTTAGGAGATAAGTGGGATTAATTAAAAACATTTATTATCTTTTAAGATCTTTCAAGTACGAATTTCGAAAAAAATTCTAAAAATACTTTTTACATATTTAATTAAGCATCCTTTTAAAGAAAAAAATCACCTTACTATCTGAAATGGTTTAGCAGAAATCACGGATTAATGAAAAACCTATTTTATGGTGTTTCACCCCCTTAATTTTCGAATTTCGCAAATATGCAGTTTTTGGGGTAATATTTAGAAGTTAAGAAAATTAAGATTACTTTCCCGGTTAATGAGATATCAGGGATTATTTGAAAACACATTTCACCCCCTTAATTATCGAATTTCGAACAATCCATTCTTAGTGGGTGCTACGGGCCAAGGGGAAACTTCCCTCAAAATCATGGTTCTAGGTCTACGGTTTTGACTGTGCGTTAAGGAGTGAGTGAGTGTGTCAGACAGGACACCCTTTATTTGATATATTAAGATCATATATCTTAAACATTGTTAACCGTAATAATAATCATTATTAAAACAATAAAAAGGCGGACTATCACATGTTTGAAGATGCTTGTGTGTTACCTTTCATAAATCGCACACGTCATGGTACTTTTACAAACTATGTCTATGAAAATATTATATCAATAAATCTACAGAAGACACACTGAAATAGATTTGGTTTTCAGGAAGGTTGCTGATACAGTTTTAAAACAAAACCGTTTATGATGCTATATGAATTCGCGTATTTCTCATGTCCCTTTACGGTTAATACACCGACGACTTGTGAGCCAATGAAGTATATGGTTCTGATTACCTAGATGCCCAATAATGACCAGTACGTACACTACTCGTGCTGTCAGGCTTCAAGCCATTATATTAAATTGTAGTACATGCTGTTACCGAAAAGAAACCTATACAATTATATACATTTGATGTGTTTTCTTTATTTATTATATTAGCTTAGCTAACTTTAAGAGAATTCTCTTTATGTGACTTAAAAATAATTTGTTGCAAACTTTTATACAGGAATTAACCTTACTATAAAGCTAGGCGTCCGTCTAGTACCAGTGTTTTCACTTTTACTTACAATTTTCTATGTTTTTACTTATGTAATTGATCTCAATTGCTTTAATTATTTATTGTCAATAATTTTCTTGTTATTAATAATTACAAAATAAATATATACTCAATGTATAGGGAAAATGTCCATAAATCATCAACATTCTCTACTTCACGGAAAGGGGATAAATATATTATTTTGATACAAATAATAGTGGTGAATGCAAGGTCGATATGTAATACCATTATATGAATACGCAATATTTATCGAACCGAGGGCGACAGGCCGGTCCCGCTTGTCGAACAGCTGTCGTTACCTTCACCCCGGACATCTCCCAGTCACATGTGCCAGAGGCAGGAAACATTTAGTTGATTTATTTTCAAGTATTTTATGAATATATACATGACATGTAATCAATTGCAATTCACTTGTAGCGCTCGAAAGGATAATATCGAGAAAGCAGCTGAAATTGTTTCAGTTCATTGTTGAGTTCACAGCAGATGGTGTAAGACAAAGAGAATAAGAATCTAAAGAATTTTATGTAGGAATTTCAAAATTTTTGCAAATTGATAGAACTCAAACACAATCATATTTACATCGGAAGTAACGGAAGAGTGTGACTACTTAAGTAGATCAACAAAAGTTTGTTTGATAATGAAGATATTCACTTGTGTGAACAGCCTTCGTTCAGCTGTAAGGCCGTTGTTCGTAGCTTTAAAGATACTTGGACTGGCGCCAATCAAACGTGGCACAAGTGACGATCTGCGCATTTATAGATCACCAACTGGAGGCATCATACAGTCTGTAACTTACACGATTGTACTCATTATTGGATATCCATTTTGTCTTCATCATTACTCTCTTCAAGAAGAGCAGATTGATCTACTGGGACAGATCACTTTCTGGTTGTCTGCCACGCCGAGGATTCTGTGTGCTGTCACTGCACTGATCTCGTGTGCAAGCTCTCGACTTAGTGGCATCGTCAGAAGAATATGTTCTATGGACGAAGTGCTTCTTGCACCATCCTGGGTTAAATACCGACACATCAACACATTCCTATGGGTTCAGGTTATTTTAGTTGCAGTCATAGAAAGTCATTATTTTGCTATGGTCTTCTATTCTGATGACCCTATTTTGAAATTATTGTGGCTTTTAACCTGGTGTACAGATACAATCATTATTATGGGATTTTTTTT
>PNEQ01107630.1:0-14714 GCA_003012365.1 Medauroidea extradentata | reverse complement strand
GATGCCGTAAAAATAATAATAATACACAAGGATCAATACATACAATTTCACTAGACTTAATTTACATTTCAATATTTATATTATTCACGTTTTACTTAAGTTTGCACGAAAACATGTCCGTCATCAATGTTCGTTCGTTTGTTTACATACAGTGCAAAAAGAGTTATACATCACAAAAACACGTGTCTTCCACTCTGGATTATTTTACAAAAACAAGGTAACCTGTATAGACTAATATTTATACGTAGTAGGCGTCGGAAAAATTACATACACAAGATAGCGGTTGTGCGGATCTGAGGGTGTCGTGCCTGCTTAGGCCTAACCTCAAAAGGGACAATCTCGGGGGGCGAGCGCAAAAAACGTAAATAGAAACGGCGGGGCGTTAAACTTGTCTGAACCTCTCAGGAGACTTTTCCCTGGATTTATCCCTTGCTGCTTATTTAATTGCTCCAATGCTATACACGTTTCTGTATCTATGTGCGATGCAAAACAATAGTGAGGCAACGATGAACATTGCACACGGACAGCTTGGTTTGCACTGAGACGCCTTTGTACATGACACAAAACTGACCACACATGGCTAGTCCCGAGCCAACACTATCATTGCCTCGCAAGGCAACAATGTATCCATAACATGAAGCTGCATCTTGAGGAAGCCTCCTGATGTCAATACACACCTTAACAGAGTTTTGTTACTTGCATTGTGGTATCACGTGTGAAGTGTGAATACTTGTATTAGTTTGCAGATGTTGAAAATATTAGTGAAAACTTATAAAATCATTTGACTGAAATTATTATGTAATGTTTGCAATAATAATTAGCCATGTTATCCACATAGTTTTGTGTAGGTAATTGCTTGAAATGCTCTATTCATAATAGCTGGAATGTTTTAAAATTCAGGAGTATGGTATTTTGTTTTCAAATACAAATAAAAGAAATTTTTTTTTTTAAAAGTAGTAGAAATTTTGAATGTTTGCATGCCCTTACAGTTGAAACACACAATATAAAATCAGTGTTAATATTTGTCTTTTTATTTTCATGTATTACAAAGCAATATATCTGTACCTCGGAGGCATAAGACACCATGCCACAAAAATATATCTTTCACGAGAGCAGTTTGAAGAATGTGATTCACTAGTGAATTCAGCTGTTTAACATCCAAAAATGTTGTTTTTTGACCCAATATGGACTTTGTGTGATATGTCACTAGAAAATACTTAAAACTGTGTTAGTGTTTATTATGAAAAGTGAATTTTGAGGAAAATGGACATAGTGTCTTTTTCCTCCAAGTTACAGATAGTTACTCATATTTTAACAAAAAAAGAATTGGTAAACTGTTGCTGTGAAATTAATATCCTGTATTTAAATTTTGTCAAACAAAAATTGTACTTTTAATTTATATATTTCTGATAAAATAAATACATTGACAGCTTAAGATGCAAACAGATTTGATGTTGGAAAGCTATTAATTTTGGTTGTGAACTCCTGAAAACATGTGATTTACATGGGGAGCTATAGGATTTTAAAAAAATTCAGTACAGTGAAGCATCCTGTATCCGTAATTGTTTTATCCAAAACTTCTGTTATCTATAAGTAATCAAAGATGTGAAAATAATGTGGCGCCCAACAAAAGATTAAATTCCAATTTTCAGTACCCTTCTGCTCAGTTCACATAACACATGCAGAGGTAAAACTCAACACTAATGGCTGATGAAGGTTGAGAAGTAGCAGGTTAATTTTGTAATGGTGACGACGTTGAGTCAGGCGGCAGAAGGTTGAGATACTGAAAAATCCATTTGCCGGCGTGTCAATTAAACATCCCAACTTGTCTTATGATGTCTGCATTGTAACAAAATGCGGCATTAAGAAGTATAATTATTGTCTTTGTAAATGTTATTACTATTTTGAAGCATAGAATGAAATGGAACATGGAAAACCAATACATTTAAGTGAAAGTGACTATCTTGATGTGGCTCTAATTCAGCTGTTTTGTATGCAGCGAAATGACAGTGTTATCAATTCTGAGCTGATGGTGGTTGAACGAGCGATGATCATTCATGCTGAACTGAAACTGTCATGCAAATGTGACTTTTTGTTAGGATGCCTACTTAAATTTGCAAAACAGCATGGAATTTCTTTCTTCGAAGTTAGTGTAGGTGAACTTAGGCAGACACAGAAATCAGCTGATAACTTTGTTGTAGTTTTTGTGGAGTATGTCGGCAATGGCAAAACAGAATTGCTTCGCAGATGGGACTGCATTGTACTGGCAATGCATGCTTCAGAACATACTCTGCTCTGCAAATATTCCTCACAGTATGGTGGAAGATTCAAAAGAACGACTGACAGTGCGTATGAGCTTAAATTACTCAGGGACATATAAGTTAAAGCTACTCGTGATAAGGAAAATTTTTCGTCCTAGGGCACTGAATGGTTTTAATTTAAGTGTTACCTGTTGAATATTGGGTTACCAAAACATCATGGATAACATTTCAAATAACCACTAAGTGGTTTGAGTACTGTGCACTAAAGCTAGCAACATCTGTAACAAGGTAGGCCTAGACTGCAACATTTTCCTAGTGTTGGACAGCGGTTCTGCGCACCCTGCAGCAGAATCACTTGACAGGGATTATATATCTGTTATGTATCTGCCTCCAAACTACACTGCACTTATGCAACCACAGGATCAGGGAATATTGCACTCCTTGAAATTTAGTTAACACTCTGAGTACATGAAATCATTTTTTACTGTTCTGAATGGCAGCCAAATGATTGTTGAAAAAAAGAAAGTGCACTCTATGAAGAATGTAGTAAATCGTGAATAGCAAAGCTTGCCCGTATCCACATTACACTAGGCGTTGTACAGAGTGTGGCGGACTTCAATTTAGAGCGGCTTAACAGACAGCGACGCTGGCGGAAATGAACCTGACTATAGAGGTTTTGAAAAATAAAGTGTGAATGGACTATTGGAATATGCCAAGAACATTAGACATTCAGGACTAAGAGACACAATTTAAAAAAATTAAAAATAAATAAAAAAGTAAATTGCAGAGTGATTTACAGTGAATAGTGACATTTCTGTCATGTATCACTTTTCAAGTCAGGGTTACAAAAAATAGTATTGTTGAAGATGAGCCAAGTGGAAAAAATTTCACAAGACAATGGCCTTCACTACATCACTCAGTTAATAACTTGCCCAGAACAGCAGCATTAGTCAGTTGAATATTTCTACTCAAATTGAATGATTTCTATAAATATTTTACAAATATGCGTACAATTTTCAGTCAACCTATACTGCCAACCAAAACAAAGGACTGCCATCACGAATGTAAGCTTCTCGTGTGTTTGTGTGCATTTGTGATTCTTGTAAGGTGTTATTTTAATATTCTGTGATATATTTAATATATTGCAATGCAGGTATTAAAAAACATAGCCCGTAATCGCCAACGTGATATTACAATGTTCGGCAACCGAAACAAACGACGGTCATTGGGAGTGAAAGCTTCTCGTGCGTTTGTGATTCTTTTCTTTTAAGGTGTTATTTCAATATTATGTGTGTATATTTAACATATTGCAATGCAGGGGTTAAAATATCCAACCTGTATTCGCCAACGATAACAGGATATTTTAAGACACATTTCAGAATAGGGAACTGGAAATACTTTCAACCTTGCAGGAGCGTGGCATGTTTACAAAAAAAAACAGTCGTTAAATAGCAGGAAATCCGTCCACAGAAAAGTGCTACAGGAAATAAATAAATGTTAACTACTTTATATTTTAACAGAATTTGTGGGTAAACACTTACTGTTCCTGTTGTAGGCCTATATGTGATCATGTTTTCTCAAGTCACCGACTCAATGAATTCTTTTTGTACAGAAAAGTCCATGGTGCAAAAGTGTAGTCCTATGTAATACCAAAAGAAAAGGCCAGAAGACCTAAGCCTATGTTTTTCCTGGCCAATGTACTTGTTTAATCATATGTGTTATCAAAACATTTAAAGCTGATTTAGGCAATGATGCCTACTTTTTTTTTAGTCGCATGACTATGATAACAACACTGATATTTCAAAGGTAGGTCCTACCCACGAAAAGTAAGTTTTTTCGATAGTCTGCTGCATGAAACCCAAACGACTGCTTTATGATCTGAAAGTACAGAACCAAATTGAAGGCATCAAGAAAAATAATTGAATGGACAGCTTGCTGGCTAGTCGCATTTGCGCACTGAATCATTGGTAGTAAGAGCAGATTTTGCACAAACAGTGCTGGAAAACTTGTATGAATACATGGGTTTACGAGTTTCTATTAATTAATAGTTGTAGTATGCTCGGAGTCAAAAATTACAGTTTTTTTAGTATGCAGCAACTGCAGGTGTTTTTAAATTACGTGTGACATAGATATTATTGAATGATCAACAACAACTAAGCTAAATCGATTTGTCACTGTTAACAAGTGACCATAATTTGGCTGCATATTTCTTATGATAAACACACACAATTATAATACCAGGTAGTATTTCCAGTAGGTCAATGTTAGTTGTTATTTTCTTGTGTAATAATCACAACAAATCAATAGAAACATTCTCTAAACATGAGTAGGCCTGCAGTGAACTTTCTCCCGTCAGGCCATCACAATGCAAGTTTCCATCAGCGAGAATCTTGCTTCATTAGTCTAGACTCAGATATTATTAATTCATGTCATAACAAATTGTTGACATATTAACCACTTCCTTAAAACAAATGTAATACACTGCGATTAACGTTGCCATGTGTAAGCTACAGAAAAATTAAGTAGGCCTATATGCATGTGGGAGCGTGGTTAACAATAGGCCTAAATCGAAAATTCCAACTAGATTTGATGATTGATAGCACTAGTTTCATTGAACCGTAACACTTATTAAACATTCTGGAGAAATTTGCATAGCTATATGTTATTAACACATATTTCCGAGAAATTAGTAAGCTTAGGCCTATCTTTATCAAGGAAACCAAATTTTATTTTAGGCTAGTAAAAGTCCATGTACTCACACAAACATTCAACCAATACATAAACACTGAAATACCTAGCCATTCAAATGTGATATCAATAAACTACACTAGTTATTTTAATTTTTAAAAATTAGTTTTTGCCCAGTTGTCCTTGTATTGGTAAAACCTGAAGTTAGTCCCACAGTTACCTCAAAAAGGAGGAAAATAATCTAAGCACGAAAGTACTACAGTGTATATCTAACAATGTCACCATTTAAATATGTTTGTAAGTGATATTGGAATGTTATTTCTTATTTCCTCACAAGGTATAAAATAAACCACTAAGTAGGCCTACATGCCCATTGACTTCCAGCAATAATCTTGGAGGACAGAAACGTAAAACTTAAAGCATACATTGACTGTTACAAATATGTAATTCTAACACAATACAACTATTAATTTCATAAACTGGCCTATGGTTTCTTCAAATTCCTTGAATTTGTTAAAAAATTTTAACTTCCTTGTACGCTTATTTCCATACAATGCTAAAGCAGTTGGTCTAGGCCTACAAATTACCTTGTGATATTAAGTGATTTGCACTGTACACTGTTTTGTAATGTATAAATTTGCCAAAAAAACTGTGCACACTTGTTTTATTAATAAAGTCATAAAACAATAAGAAATCCAATATATTGGGCAAGAATGTTAAGTGACGGACTTTCCAATGCGATTATTAAATTGTAGTGGCACGTTGGAAGATCCCTTTTCATGTGGTAATCATCAAATTATAAAAAAACCAGGTCCTCTGTATCACTCGCGGCCGGCATGAGGGCTCTATCTCGGGGTTTGCAGCTACGTTCGTGGGTATTGTGAGATTGTGGATGGATTAAAAATAAAAAGACCAGGCTTCCTATTATCAATAGTTTACTTGAAATCTCCATTTGCGGCACTTACGCAGTTTACATTACGCACGTGGTAGTCTGCCAGCAACAATACTTTAGAGGAGAAAGGAGTTCCTTATTAAGTTAAGGTTCACCTCGTGTCCTCGAAGAATAGATTTTGTTTCACGCACCAAACCTTGCACGGGAAGAAAGGAACATCCTCTGCTCTGCCCAAACCAATTGTCCACTGTCTCGCAAAGATCTTACGCTCACGTCTGCGTTCGTGGGTTGCGGCAGCGGCCTCTTCTGTCCTCACTCCTTGAAGAACACCCGCAAAATCAAGAGTCCACGATGGCCGCCCCACTCCAAGCGATCGCTGCGCTGCCAAATGTACATGAGCCGCAAGGAACTCTTTTCAACATGAAAATAATTAAAACCCACTTAAAATAAAATATTTTGAAACCTACTCGCCACACACAGCTCTAAATTTAAAATTGCTAGTTCAGAACTTGAATTAAATGCACAAACATGAGAAACATTGTTAAAAATATTATATCAAATAAAAAAACAAGGAAATAATGTATACTAGCAATAAACATTTCAAATTTATGGAACATGTGCTGTAATCAAAATAATCAAATATAATAATAAATAATAAAATTTCACTGCATCATAATGTCTCTTTTTCCAGATGGCTTTTCATGACCTCACAGGGCCAAAGTTCATCCAACTACTTTAACTCATAGTTCGTCGCGTTATAAAATGTTTCACCATTGGTCGCGGTTGAGCATTTTGCTCACCTGAATTAATTTAATGTTGGTGACATTCCTTATCAGTTTAAAGATACTGTAAACTAATGTCCTTATTGAAAATAAAATATCTTTAATTAGTTAAACATAAATTTGGTTTTAATATTACTTTAACAAAAAAAACTTAATTTAAAAATTAAACACACGCGAATGAAACACAAGTCAGGCTAGATTTTTTTTTTATTTATGTACTGTAAAAAATACGATTTATACACAGAAATCATATATTTATGTAACACATTCTAAACTTTGACAGAAATAATATAGGCTACGTATAAATGTAACGGTACTCGAGATATTCACCGAGATTTTTGGGGCCTACTTGATACATGAACATCAATTTATAAATAGTCATCTTTGAAACCTCTACAGAGAGTATACACGTTATGCACCATATAATTTGTATATCTAAACCAACTCATGTAGTGAAAATTCAGAATATCATTTTCTAATACCAATGTGACTGTAATATGATAGTCTGTTTTTGAAAGTATTCCTGGATATTCATATATTTGTATAATTTGTTCTAAAACATTGACAGATAAAATATGTATTAAACAAATTATACTATTTGTATATCTTATAAACTTACTTCATAGAAACAATGATTTTATTACAAAACTGGCTGTAAAATCACCAAGTATGGTCAAAGGACCCTGATACATAGACTTCATTTATGTACAGCCGTTGAATCTTTTTTATTGCGCAAGAACTGTTACAGCGATACTAATAAAAGTGTATATTAAAGAACAACCATTTTAAAAAATGTCGGTCTATATATATGTATGTGTATATATATATATATATATATATATATATATATATATAAATAAATTCGGAACATCTTTTATGAACGCGAATTTAGAGTCACTCAAAAGGGACTTTTCAAGGTGCTGTCACATGTAAAATGACTGAATTACTCGTCGCTAATTGGGCGGCTTTTATATAAAACGAACCAAGCGACATTTTTTGATTGTTTTGATTTACGTACATTAAGTACATAAGAAACCTTTATATCTTGCTAATATAAATAAAACCAAGCACCATATACCCTGTGCTATCTTCTGCAAAGCACTGAACCCTCTACCACACAATCAACTTCAATTTATAAGCTGTTTTCTCATTTTAAAGGATATGTCGCTTGGTTCCTTTTATATAAAAGCCGTCCAATTGTTGTAGGCCAATTGGGAATATCTCGAAACTATGCACAACGCACAAGTTTAATGCTCTGTACTGCTGGCTGCAGTCTCTCTTATTGCTCCACTGTCTAGCGAGCGCCGAGCATAAAACAAAAACCCTATCAGCCCACATGCCGCACACTGCGACGTGACTGTTGTGTTTGCGTCGTAGGCCATTTGTACTCCGCAGCACTTTCATAGCCACATGACGAGTAATCAATAATACTCGGAAGTTGTCAAGGTCAAGCGGAGCTCCAGCTAGAGAAAAAAAAGGTGAGATAACGCTGGATTTTTTTTACGGACTACTGGTACTTTTTTTTTGCCCTGCTGTAATGAGGGCGAGAAAAAAAACGTATCTCTTCAACCCCCATCCCCCTGGGCTATCACAAGACACGGAAACATGGGAGAGTCGCCGAGTGGGAGAGGAAGAAAAACAAGTGAGTCTGCTTTGTAGCGAGACAGGATGCTAGTTGCACCGGCAGTTCATGCGCGCGCACGCAAGCACAATCTGGCTTGTTCTTCTCGGCAGGGGGGGGGTGAATGTTTATTGGCTGGCATGGACAGTCAGGAGGGATTGTATCTATGTTTAGCGCCATGTTTCTTACAGCACAGCACTCAGAAAGGAAATTGCAACACTGACGATTTTCCGTACATTTTCGATTTTTTGACCCGAATTTTTCACGGCTTAAAGAAGGTTGTAAATTAACATTGCTATGCCACGTCGTGTATCGAACTGCATAGCTGAGATAAGGACACGTGGAGGAGTGTAAGAGGGAAGTCCAGGCAGGAAGTAGCATGGAGAAGTGAGGGGTAGCAGGAGGAGATAAGGCAGTGTTAGTCATCACGTCTCACATATGTTGGTGTTGCGCGGGCGGCCTACGCACCCGGCGCGCGCTTCAACTATAAACCAGCCAAAGTTTCTAACATTTTTAAACAGTTTTTTTTTTTTGTTTCATAACTGCATATTACTAATTTATGGTAACTGCATTATGTTATTGTTTAATGTAGGCATAATTATTTTTAATTAACGTTTTACTGCGATCTATTTCACTTTGCGAAGCTTTGATAAATTTTTGAAATATTAATTTGCTGTGGTTCCTGGAAATTATGTCGTTAGATCGCCGATGTCGTTAGATCGGGGGTTTACTGTATATTATTTGGCTGTTTATGCCACCAATATTCAACAAAGCAAAAAGTATTGTCACAGGCCATCTACAGCTTATCTTTGACAAAGAATATTCTCCTTTCATTTCATCTACAACATCTACTCCACATTTTGTTAGATTATAAAATGTTATAATCTCTGGTTTTTGAAGCTCTCCAAAGTCTCATCAATTTTGTCGTCATTGTGAAGTGTAGACATTCTTAGATTTTTTGGGTACATACGATACTAGTGTACCAGCAGATGAAAAAGCAAACATGCTGCTTCGTTCTTGCCGTTCCTTACTGTTCACAAATGGGGAAGGGATTTACTTTTTATTTTTCCTCAGTGTACCAATGATGGTAGTATTCTGTTGAAGAAGCTCTCTTGCTAAAGGCACTGAGGTAAAATAACTATCCATTGTTATATTTTTGCCAGTATTTATGACTGGGGCAGCAATACGCTTTACCACACTACTTGCATCATTAGCATACTTATATAGCCCCACAGGTTGCCTACCAGGATAGATCTCCAAATTTTTTGTGTAGAACGTTCGCGAGTCTACAAGACGATAAATTTTTAGTCCGTACTTGGCAGGTTTATTAGCAGTGTATTGACGGAACTTGCAACGTCCTCGAAATGCTTCCAGCATTTCATCTACAGTTACATATTCACTTACTTGATAATTTGCAATGCACTAGGTAACAAACAGCTCATAAATGTTTCTTATAGGAGCTAGGTTATTGGTTAGTTTCCTTACCTCCCTATCATGTATGTTATCGAACCTTAGAGCACGCAGATTTAAGTAAAACCTTTTCATAGACATTACTGCTCTATAACATTCAGGAGCTGTGCCATCATCACTGAAAAATTCTTCGATATTTAGATGCTGCTGCCTTTTTTCACACTTGCTAGATAACGTAAACCCAACAATGTGCTTAACTCAACAAATGTAGTACTGCCATAATCTCTTTAACTTCCATAGTTCTGATGCATTCTTTCTAAACCAATGTTAGTACAGTCCACTACTTCTTGAATCATAGTGTCTGGAAACAATAATTTCCAACAGTCTAAGACAGATCAAGCATATTTGCAACTTTCTTTACTCCTGGCAAGTGGATCACAATATTATGCTTTCTTGTGCACACGTTAGGATGAGGAGGATGGATTGACCACTCAGTTTTCTTGTCTTTTCCCAGATACACCGGATTTGCACACAGTGAAATACCCACGGGTTTATTTTCGTTTTCACTAGCACACGATTGTTCTGTATCACTATGCAAAATTTATTAGTCAGTTTCACTATCGCCTTCACTGTATTCTTGGGGAAATATTATATCACCTTTTTCTGCCTTATTTTCACTTTTCCCTCCTTCAGTTTCAGATGACCAAACTCTCCGGCAACCATGGTGGAACTTCTGCAACAAAAAACACACAATAATACAAGTGTTAATATTGTAATGGAAGTATTAAATTACAAATAATAATTTTAGTTATAATGTTATAACAATACTTTTACGTGATTTGACATTACTTACAGTCTACGTTTTTTTTGTAGAAATTGTGCCTATCATGTTACTTCTTTCTAATTTAGTGAATTTTCAAAGATATTTTTCGTTGCAAATAAGTTTTCATTTTTATTTAGGTATTTAAATTATCAAAAATGTTGTCTTATGTTATTAGTCAACATTTTTTGTACAAAACGATGTCTAAAAGTATGAATGTTGTATGTAGTAATAATAGTAATAACAGTAATAATAATAATACAGTAGAGTCTCGTTATAGCGAAATGTCACGGTTCTGGTTTCGAACTTCGCTATAGCTGAGTTTGGCCAATTCTGAACCCTAAACCCAAAAATGGCATTAAAACTGTCTTTAATCTTTTTAATTACAAAAAAGTACGTTATTTTAAAGAAATATAGGTTTATTTTAACAGGTAAGTATGCACTGGTCACAACGATATCTAACAAGTATGGGTGCAACTATTCGCAAAGTCAAAATGGGCCAAAAACTCGGCAGCTTCATGTATGGCTATCAATTGCTGGACCGCCTCAACGGTGTCTCTCGCCCGTGCGGCCGCACTGCAAGAGTGCACGTGCTGGCAGTCAACATGGTTACACTGCCGGCTGCTGCAGACTGTAATCAGTTTGACAAGTGTAGCAGTTTAAGCGATGCCAACATTGGTAGTTGCTTTATTTTCGCGCACTAGTAGTGAACTGTGTTTAGCGGCGGCACGAAGTTCGAAGCCAATTAGTAGTTACAGAAGTGCGCGCACGTGCATGCATTGACTTTGAGCCAGGTCATAATTTTTGTTATTTTATTCCGGCAGTGTGCCGACAGAAACGTGTCTGACCTACTTGAGCGCTGCCAAATCTCAATAGACAGTTCGTTGAAAAGCAAAACTGAAGCTAGACATGCTCGTTTTCACGCACAGCCCACTACCCGTGATTTTTTTTACTTTTTGTTTTTTTCTTTTTCTTTCTTCCTCTTCAGCTGCCCAAACAGACTCATTCCAAGACAAAATAAAATGTGACTTACTCTTGTTCCCACGTTATTCCTGACTGTGTGTACGATGCTTTAACAATGCAATGGTCAGCCCGCAAGGATTTATTTCTTCTCCCTCAAGTTTATGGGACGTTTAGTGTGTTAAATTATAACTTATAATTAGTGTACAGTAAATGTTGAAATTGCCATTAAACTAAAAGATAAAAACACGCACGGCCGACTTTGTGAGTATGAAGGTGGATCAGAACAGCAAATGCCTTGACAGGAGATGGAAACGCCAATGCGTCCTTTCATCCACCATTCTTGCTGCTTATCTCAAAAAGCTGAAGGTTTACGGGGTGAAATATGAGCTGCAGCAAGCTAAGCAGAGATAAGCACAAATAGTTGTGTGGGTGCGTGTGCGAGGGAAAGAGACAGCGCTATTGTATCTCCCAAAGGCATTTGCTTAGTGAAGAAAAAGCATGTGTCCACCGTTATTCAGTCAGAACATGCAGTTTTTGTTCCAAATAGCCGTGTCATCATCTGAGCTGAGTGGAAGCTTTTTGGGAGCGCCTGATAACAGTGTGTCTGGCATCGGAGCCTTTCTCTCTTTATCTCCTCCTCCCCCCCCCCCCTATTACCCCATTTTATCGCTGTTCCTTCACATTTTCGAAAGTTCTGGGCCTCTAATTGTAGCTGAATTCTAATGAACATACAGTAGGCCTATTTTAAATAATCTTTCCTGATCGCAATATTAACTTTTTTCATTTTATTCCTTCAAAATTATTTTTTTAAATTGTTTTGGCTGGCATTGAGAATATTGTCATAGTTGTGTTGTTGTAGTAGCTGATGCTGTAGTTGTGTGGTTCGACAGTAAGTATATCAAAATTCAACATCGTAATCAATAGTTCAAATCATAAATGCAACCTGTATGTGAATCTTAACACGGTTGAAAGCACAATGATTAACCACGGAAACGTAGCCAATGGTCACCTGGGTTGTAAAGGGGTGGGGGAAATAAAGGGCGCATTTCTATTTTTAGAAAAACTTGCACTTAATTTGGAGAGGGAAGTGAGGTATCCAGGCAGGCTATCTGCTCGGAGGGGGGAGGGGTGGCGGCACGAGGGTTGCATCCAGCTAACAAGTACCTACTCACTTCACAAGGTCACATACATCGCCGCAAGCCTGCTTCCCATGGTCACGAATCTCGCTGCAAGCCTGCTTCACACGACTCACCATACATGTTTCTACTCATAAAATTCACATTTGCCATTAAAATTTTTTGCATTTTTTTGACGGTTCCTCAAAAAGACTTTGCTATAACCATAATTTCGCTATTTCCGTGTTTGCTGTGACGGGATTCTACTGTAATAACAACATACCTGTTCTAGAACATTCAGCAATTTGTCGAAGAGCCAAAGCGACGATTTTCTTCCCATGATACATTTTGTTAGGTAATACAAAAATTTATTTCCATAAAATGGCATAAAACTTATAAAAATACTTGTCACGACTAACCACAGTGCTTTGCAAACCAAACTGTAGTTACGAGTGTAGCAGACACGACTGGTCGCGCTATGAGCAAAATGCTCACGCAACGCGCATGCCTGTAAACAACACCGTACCTCAAGGGCAAGTATTAGTCACATCCGGTCGGCCGTCCAGTGACTAAAAAAGGAAGGTTAAAAAGTCAGCTAGAATAAAGGACAATTCTATCCTCCTATTAAAAAAAAATTCAGTGATACAAAACTTTGTAGGGTGAGCAAAATGCTCATATCACAACCAATGACGTGTTAATATGTACTCAATTAAATTGTTATGATGATTAACTCCAGTTTAAGGAGAGCACAACTCAAAAAACATGTTTAAAACTTATAATGACAAAGACGTTTGGACAAATTGAAGGGTATATTTAAATTTTTTGTGCGCTGTTTTGTACAGTCGCTGTGTGAGGAAACGCGAAGAGCTGTGACGTCACTGCACCATTTCGCACTGCCTGTAGCCTGTCTGCCGTGTTGGGCGCGTGTTATTCAATCTGCCGGTTGTTTCCGCAAAGGCTGAAAATGCCTGCGTGTAGTGGCTATGGTTGTGGTAACACGACCAATAAGTGTGATGTCTGTAAGCAGCAAGGGATACATTTCCAAAGATTCCCAAAGCGCTGCAAATCACCAAAAATGTTCTGCAAATGGGTTGCATTTTTTAAGCTGAAGAATTTTTCACCTGGTAAGTGTTCTACATTGTGTTCAGTGCATTTCAAACTTACAGACTGTGATGAAATTCAAAAGTTGAAAATTAAGTTGCTGCCCGAAGGAAAAATGCAAAGACCTAAACTTAAATCTGGAACCGTCCCTACAGTAAAAATTTAAATATTGCTTGGAGAATGCAGCTCAATAGCGGGAACAAATACTTCAGAATGTAACAATAGAGTTATAAGAGATGCTATCAAGAAACGTTAAGAGGTCGTGGGTGCATTAATCATAAATTATCCAACATTGAATCAAGGTGACAACTGTAATGTTCTTAGAGAAAATGAAACTCTTATGTATACACAGCTACATTGCATCGAAACACTGTGCGAACTAATCCGTGACATTGCTAGAATATATTTAGTCGTAGACTGTGAAGCAAGTCCTTCAGCCTGTGAAAGCAGTAATTTGAATGACAGGTTTTGTGAACCAGGTAACATGACCAATACATTTAGTAACATTAGTGATACAGATAGGCAGAAAATGAGTACCTAATTGTTTTGTTGACATATTTTACTATCTCCTTTTCAGATTTGTTACATGTGTAATGCCAAAGTCAGAAGCCAAGGAGACTATGTTGCGTGTAAAATCTATTTGCGAGTGTGGTAATGAATTGGTTGGTATTCACAGCCTATGGTTTGAAAACAACCACAAGGGAATTATTGATAGTGTCAGCATTGTTGTTGTCTGTTCCTTTGTTTCTGCAAAGCTATTAAATTACATTAGTTTTTTCGTACAATAGTAGACAGGATTATTAGCACAGTAACCAGGTCAGTGATCAAAAAATTTTGGGAAGAAGTAAAACAAAAACTTTTTGTATAGAACCGATATCATGGACATACGCCATTGCTTGCGAATGTTGCCGTCTTGCAGAAAACATCCACAATAAAACGAAAAACAACAACAAAAACCAACAAAGAAAAGTCGAGCGTTAGCTGTTGTCAACAAACAAGTAACATACATACAGTCCTAGAGAGGGACATAGTCGTAGCCACAAAGTGGAACAGATAAAAAA
>PNEQ01107609.1:0-16349 GCA_003012365.1 Medauroidea extradentata | reverse complement strand
CCTTTATGTTGACAAATGCATCATTCTGTGCCACCTTGTATTGTTAATTTATGTTTGCAATGTTAATTTTTAAAACCTGGTACAACAATCAGTCTAACAGACATTGTCTGACCACATGGCCATGGCGCACTAGTCGGTTTGACAGACGTCCGAAAAAAAAGGGTCTCAGAATATTGTACCATTATTTTGAGAGTAAAAATGCTAACATAGAAGAAACGACTAAGAAAGGCGAATGCAAAGGTGGCAACAGATCTTTGAGGTGACTACTTCAACAGTAACAATATTATCAATAAAATAGGTTATACATACCCACATCCTATGTATTTCGTTCTTCCAGGAACATCTTTACCTGCCCAATTCACGTGAGGCTGGCCCTTCACTTTAGCAACGCGAATTACATTTCATTTATAAGTATCGGGATTCCGTACACCCTTTTTTCTCTTTTTCTCTGGTGAACTACACTTTCCATCATCACTTGAAGCGTCCATCGTGTCGCAATAATAATATGGCTTCTTCTTTGCCACAAGGAGCAAACTGTTAAAATATCAGGTGTGCCATCCTAACAAAACATAATTTTCGTAGAAAGGGAACATGTCTAGGAAATGCATTTCTATGCAGAAAGGGAACATGTCCCGGACATGTTCCCTTTCTGCATCAAATTCCATATTCTTACACTTTTTTCATACAATTCTGCCCATGTAAAGCATTCCCTTTCTGCAGAGAATGAAGCGTCTATGTTTGAAAATGCAATTTCCAGTAAAAAACGATTTTCGTCAAAAAGTGGACATGTTCCCTTTCTGCATTTAGCGATTCATATATAACTGAGAAACATATGTATGAGTACCACCTTCC
Organism: Medauroidea extradentata; assembly: GCA_003012365.1. Classification (NCBI taxonomy): domain Eukaryota; kingdom Metazoa; phylum Arthropoda; class Insecta; order Phasmatodea; family Phasmatidae; genus Medauroidea; species Medauroidea extradentata. Next base: position 15,497 of record PNEQ01107609.1, on the reverse strand, counting down.
GTATGGTCATGTCCTAGATAGTTTAAGGCCAACAACCTATTCCTGTTACCATGTAGCTCGTATGCTCATGACATGCTAACATGCCTTTATTTAATTGCTCACTTAATATTTCTAGTATTCTATGGTGTCCTGGATGACATACAATCCAGCTAAATTCTGTGTTTTTAATTTTCTCTGATTAATATGTTGTAGTGTGGACCGGCCTATGACATATTCCACCTGCGATTCAATCTATATCTGGTGTGCTCTTGGCGAGGACAAAGGGGCGAGGTGCATCCTAAGGTACAACATGGGTTTCGGCAGGAAATTTGCCAGCACCCGAAATGCCGGCTGTTTGCTATTGTCGAGCCGCAGATCTAACACCTGGGTGACGAAGTTCCCTCTGGATCCTCTGCACGTCTCCGTCGTGTTGTGTAGAACCTGTTGAGGTGCTGGATAGGAGTCAAGCTTCCTAAGGGTCAAGGGGGGATCAGGGCCGAAGTAACTCACATTTCGAATGAAGTTTCACTGCTATTTACTGCGGATGAATCAACACTAGCAACACAATTGCACCTATGTGCATGTAGCAGACCCCACTCATCAAACCTGTGGGTTTGCTGAAGTTGCAAAGTGTGTACACGAATTATGCGACTATGGAAACTGGTTATGGGAAAAGTTACGTCCTTGGGCGAAGATGAGCTTGCAAGAATGAGGGTGGTGCTAATCCTGGATCAAAATAAAATTGATTAAGGTTCCAAGAAAAGTAAACTGACTACTGATACTAATGTGGTTAAGCAGACAAAGGTTGTAGGTCCAGGAATGGCAGCATTTGTGACACACCCTCTCACACCTCATACAAGACTGAATCATCGTGGCGGTCACCCTCGCTAGGTAGTAAGGGTGCGTGTCAAAACCAGTTTTTGCAATTAGATAGTAAAATAAAACAAAAAAACACTTGAAAAAATACACGAAACACATATCAGCTATTTTAAACAGTAATACAAGTGTGGTTGCTGAAAAACACAGAAATTCAAGCACTAAAGTAAATTATTTTATGATGCCTTCTGCTCTGGTTGTCTTGTTGAGCTGTCTCTCAAAGTTCGAGCTGGCATGAATGGCTAAGAGATTACACATAAGTCACATTATTTGTAATAAAACACATGTACTGAATTTAAAGAAAAACACTTGGCATGCTTTGCGGCATCTTTTGTTTCGTCAGGTTGCCACTCTGGACTGCACTTTGTGGTTCAGAGTCGTGTAGTGATTTAAGTTCAATTTTTACTTTCTGAATGTGTCACTGTGTTATAACCATAATTAAATTAAGACAAATATGCTTGCTAACGTAACATTGCTGAAGTTGCCTACACACGCCCGTTTGCTGACACACACTTTGGCACTAACACGTCGTGTACAGCGGCACTATAATGCCTGGTGAAACAACCACTGTCCCTCTCATCTAAGAAGCTGGGGCACATGTGGATGGTGTTACTTGGCTTGTTTGAACTGGTTAGTTAAACTTTTCTTTGTTTTGACGTAATCGCTACATGGTGATATTAAGGTAGCTGCGCAGTTGACCCTGTCGGTTGTGGAAACTTCCTGGGGTGTGTTCCGTCGGCCTCTAGATTACTGAAGGTGCTGGCTATGGCTGCGGGTATTATTAGTGCAGAGCCGCGAACGGTCGCTGAGGAGCGTGTAGTGTCACACACAAATCACATCCTAACATAAGTACAGCAGTGCACTGGGAGATAGCCCAGGTGTCTACCACGACCCTGATAATATGTTAAAAGACTTATGTGCTAGCCAGAGAATACTACAAAACAGGATAGCTGGTGCCCATTACATTTTCAAATCATCATAAACTCCTAAACCTGTGTCCCCGCACATGTCACTGCATTATACGTTTATTACGTCAGTCAACGTTATTAGTTCTAAAATGAACCTGAAGCTGTATTTTTAATTTGTACCATAAATTTTGTCTTATATTTTGACACTTTTTGCAAAATATTAAAAGTTATTGCCAGAACCAGTAATAAATTGAGAACAATTTTTTGCAACAACTTGATTCAATTTCCTTACATGTACACCTGCAACTCTGGTTCGTGATTATTAGCAGAATATAATAGGGCATAGGCGTGATTCTTTTGACTGTACCAACCAGAACAATGTTACCGCGAGACCACACGTCCGTTATATGCGGGTAGGACCCAGAGACGTCGAAAGTTAAAAACTTCCAATCACTGACCATGAAGCAGAGAAACAGAAATGCGCATAAGGCATTGAAACAAATTGTTGCAGAATTGCTTTCACTAAAAATCGCTGGCTCTATAACCCATGAGTAGTGTCAAATTTTACTGAAGCTTTATGATGCAGAGTATGCATATTATCATATTGGTTTGTGTATACTGAATAAGGGAAATAGAACCTTCGAGCCGAAATAGGATTCAACCCCTTTTGCCTTGTGTATTATGCTGTATATAATTTCAACTACGTTTAGAGACACACATACACAATGGATGAACTTCAAGCACTGTGACACAGCGATGCAAAACCGAAGTAATAATATCGGCCCCTGGAACATTTTGATGTGACGAAGGCCAATGACATGCAAAATAGACAATACTTTGGAAAGACAAGCTGTACAGATGAGACATACTAATATTAAGTTATGATTTCACTTTGATTTTTGTGGAAGCCTATACGCAATAAGCTTTTTGCGTTCAACAATATGATTTTGTTACATTAAGTATTTCGTCAGTAGGTACACAATAAAAACTTAAAGTTAAAGTAATGACAGTGGAAGACAATTTAGAATCTTTTATAAATGGACTTATTGAAGTACAACTTATTATGTAGGTATTTGTATGTAAACTATAATGTGTAAATAATCCGAAAATAAGTCCTTATTATTAAATATTTATCATATTGTTACATATGTTGCAGATAAAAAAGCAACTGTATCTATTGACGCAATTTACAGTTATTTCAATAACGACTTTGCAAGGTTTTCGGAATATGTTTAAGACACGATGGTTAAAATTTTATAATAATAGCAGTGCTGTATAATAACATTAATAATAATAATAAAACATACACATATATAAACCCTTTCCATAATTAATAAACACCTTTTATTTGTTCTCTGAAAACAGTCATCTTGACTTTGAACTTTTGCCACTTGTTGCACTTGTATTGGTAAGTGGTTAATATAAAACTACAGAAAGCCTAGACTGGTTTGCTTTTTACTTCAGAATTTAATTTAATGACCTCTCTTTGCTAAGCCTAGTTAAAATTAATTTTACTATGGTCTCCCATTTTACTGTACCCCTCAACCATAGCCACTTTAATTAAGGAAAAAAAGTTCTGAAAGCATTATTTTTCTGGTGACAATCGCTGCCATTTTGCGCTTGGTTTATGTTTATGTTTTTTTTCATGGGGGTTTGGAAGACTGTTCTAGTCCCATCCAAAAGATCTTTGCGGCCCAACTTAGCCTTTACTGGACAAAAAACACAAAATCATAAACATAAGTAGCTCACCCATTCAGGCCAAAACGTCCTTTTGGGTTAAATTAATGGATGGAGTAAGAATGGAGGCTGCTGGGTGGGATGGTGGAGATGGCTAATGAAGCGTACCGACAGCGGAAGATGGTATGCTTAGACTCGATGTGATGATAATGACTGGTCTTGGAGATGAAGATGAACTATGGCGACAGATGGTTCTTCGTGATTATCGGTGCAATAATCTGTGGGATGTGTGTTGAAGTCCTCTGTGAGATGCATTGAAATCATCTGCGGGAGGTTGCCCTAGTCAGGATGTGGGCAACATCGACATTAGCCACAGGGGTCCCTGACGTCGATGTCGGCATGGTCTACATCCTGACACTGCCAAACCCTCAGCCCTTTCATTCGCACCACAACCATCATAGTGAATCACACGTTTTTCTCAAGTGCATTGTAACTGTGGTGCAACCCAGTGTAACCACCCTGCACGTGACCCGATGCTGGGCCAGCATGCCAGCATGACAGACCAAAGATCCTAGAAAAAAACAAAAACAGATAATTAAACTTTCAATAAGCATTTTACAGCAATGACAGGTAATCATTGTGCAAGGGTATTTTATGTATGTGCGTGAGAAGTGAAGAGCAGTGTGTGTTCCATTCCCGGAAGCACATTTAGTAATAATATTATAAATTCACCATGATGCATGAACTTAGAGCACGTCACCATAAGGACATAAAACTATGTGCACAAGTTAGTTTAATTGGTACACACGCTTAGCGCATAAAGGGTTATGTTTTGTATGTAATCATCTCACTTCCATTTCACGTTAAGAGACATTTTGGTTTTGACGGGGGTGCCGGACGTGGTCCGAGGCCCCACGCCAAAGTAGCGGCAGTCTTTGGTTAGCGGGCAGACACTTCGGTCGTGTGTCACTCCCACACGCGCTCAAGGGCTTCACCTTATTTTTTCACTTTCCATGGAGCTGCAATAGTAACGTAATATCTTAAACATTTGTTTTCTGCCCTTGAGAGAGTTACCGACACTGGGAAGACTCACTGCCCCCCATGTTTTTACGATTAAATGTTCACATCTTCGTGCGTGTGAGTATCATCTAACATTGCCCTCACGAGGCCTCATTCGCAGATCCATTAACTCGGCTTGTATCATCCTCATCACATTGTACGTGCAATACATGTGTTCTGGAGACCTCCCAACTGGTGAAATTTTATTTCAACTTGAAACCATTTGTTCACCGTTGATGTGTCACCAGCCAATAGGTGACTAGAGTCAGTGTCTTTGCATGTAGTGTGGTTGTGGCATGGACAGGCCCATAACATGTCCAGGCAGGTAACAGTATTGATCGCACCGTAATCAGCTAGACATACCCCTCACAGGTATTAGCCCGGGTGTTCGAACATGACCCTGCGAACACAAGAGTCTAGTGCTAGTCCGAGTGACGACTATGCTGGCGCCCTTCCACCATATATTGTCAAACCAACGCATCATAGCTCACCACGCAAACACCTATGAGGACCGGTCGACGTCAGTCCTCTAGGAGAAGGTGGTCGATGCTGAACAGAGGTCTGTGTGGGTGAGCAGTTTTGTGCTTGGTAACATAAACTTGAAAGATTGGATGTTATAAATGTAACAAAATATAAAATTTACAGTTATATAAAGTGATGTATTGTATAATTTAGTTTGATATTGTCTGTGAAAATAATTTAAGCAAATTTTTGAAAATTACATTTTGATATTTGTAAGAATTTTGTAAAACACTAAGTAATACTTGTTGGTTTTACGAAATGAGTCTATATCATTGGGCCTACACAAAAATTCGTTGCATTTTGACTATACGAGTTTTAAATATGTTATTATAGTAGTGATGTCAATTGTGGAACTTTTAAACTGCTGTTATTTTACTAAAGTCGGAATTAAGGTATTAACAAAAATTTCTTAATTTCGCAGACATCCCATATTTTTATTGTAATATGTGTTTAATTAAATATTTTATTGTGTTTGTCAACACATATTTATGTAGTAGATTCAGTAATTAGGTATGCTATTGAAAATGTCAGTCAAAAAGTGGAAGACAAAGAGAACATTTGATACTTTAACATGATATTTTTATCCTAAAATACAATACCATAACAGTTAATATTTTTAATTGCTGGACCTTTGATAAAGAGGAACCGAAAATTATCTGCAAAACCAATACTTTTGTGCATTTCTATTTGTGCCTAAAACACACTTTTATTTTACCAGGTTCGCACAAAAAAACGAAAATCTTGAAACCAGATACAGGCGTAACATATGGGTATTCAGTATTTTGTGCTGTCTTTGTCCTCCATTTTGTCGTGTGCAGTGCTGAAGTCTGGAGGAAGTGACAACGCGAATTACAGAAAACTATATTAAGTTTTTTTAATTGCTGTTTTTTCTGTTTCCAATATTTTCGTTCTTTTTGCTTTAACAGGAAAACTTATTTGTTAATCACGACTTTATATAGTCGACAATCGATAGTTTTCGGAATGAACTATAAACATTTCGTAATGTCACCTATGGAAAACGTAAAAATTAAAATTATGTGTAGATATATAGTTTTGAAGAAGTATTTTGCTCATTATTACAATTTGAAACGTTTCAAATGATTTCCGTTTGTGAGTTTTCGGACATCTACATTGAGAAGTTAGCCTACATCGTAAACCAACGAGTTTCGTAAACCGTACTAGCGATGTTCTTTATAGTACACTCTTTCACCGCTAGAGCGCAGCTGTATCCAGTCGACAAACTGTAGACTTGATTTGTTCGTGTGACGCTCTATAGATGGCAGCCAAATGGTAAAGCTACCGTTCTGTACTTAGTAATAGTCCGTTCCTTGTTCCTAGATAATAAGAACGAATGAACACATTTTGACATACCGTTTTAATAATACGCTAATCAAGAATTTTCACAACAGTTTTATGTAGTAGTTCAAATTACTGAAAATCTTTGCAGACTAAAACTACATATGATACCCAAAAAAAATTGCTTTTTGTCAGATTCTGAAGATGACAGTTATGGTTAAAATAAGCAGAGTCGTTAAAGTAGGTCGACTAATTGTTTTCACATTTCTGTCGCCGCAGATATTTAGGTTACATTATACATTCGCGTTCTTATGGCCCAAATATTGAAAATTAAATGGAAAATGACGCTTTTTCAGATACTGAAATGAAATCTACTGATTAATTCTTAAGTAATGTTAGGCCTATAACGTTTTTTGTTGCACCTGAAGGTTTTTTATGTAGGCCTAGACAAATATTTTCGTTTCTACTGTGGCAGTTATGTCTCCTTAAAAAACTGCAATATTTTTGTTTTTCGTAACCGATGATATTATACAACACCACAGTTTTGATAATTCTCTGCGCATTTAACTGGGCATGCCTAGACGTAATGCCACTTTCAGGGCTTCTGATTGCCCAAACTTGTTATGTAGTAGGCCTATTAGTAAAATATTGTGGTGGAATCACAATGGCTTGACAGATGCGACACGAAGAGCTCGATGCGATGCGACACTAAGAATTCTCGTTATTGCGAACATTAGTTTCGCTGCAACGCGACAAATATTACAATAACTTTAATCTACACTTAAATTGTTTATTTCCATTACATACTAACCTCTTGTACGACAGCCATTGAATTTAAATTATTTTATTAATTTATTAATTAATTTATTTATTTATTTATTTTTCTTTTAAACTTCAGTTAACCTATACATGTTTTTGAAAACTACGGTATTTAATGGCATGGAGCAAGTCAATATACCTACAGCAATAGTTTAATGTAGTACATTATAATTAGGCCTACATAATATCTTCGATTTTTAATTTACTATCACTACTGGCCTATGTAAGAAAAAGTAATAAACAATTGTACACACAAATCTTGCCACAATACCATTTTGAAACAACAAAACAATATTTATAGGCATGAGTTACATACTAATCAAATAATAATACAGTAAATATCACTGTTGGAACACGTATATTTATATCAATTCTAGTAGAGTAATTGTGCACGTCACTATTTGTAGCTTACCATTTTCGTCTAAATTATTTGCGAGATATGATAAAGTTCCATAAATATAACCCCCCAAAAGTGTTAGTAGGCCTATTTGTTCCTCTTTAAATAAATGTCTACACGAATCTCTAGATCTTTTGTTGCACACTTCTACTAATGACTTTCTTTTGTACCCGAAATATTTTGACTCGCATCATTTCAGTTTCCCGAGATGGATATTCCAAATATCATTAACGAATGAAAGAAGTGGCTTTTGAAACCAATTTTGATAGCATCTCAAAGAGAAGCCACCAGCACTAGGTGGTGTATCCAGGATTGCGGTTTGGAGGGGGGTGGGAGTTCAAATGTAAAATTTTATAAAGGAACACAGATCTCTACAGTCAAAGTGGGGGGTCCTGGGGTCCTTCCCCGGAAAAGTTTGGGTTTTAAGGTACAAAATGGTGAAATTTAAGCAGTTTTAGTATCGAAAAATTGAACATATCAGTGGTAGTAATATTAATTTGTTTGGTCAGTCATATTTGGAGGAGGGGGGGGTTGAGCCCGGAACACCCCCCTCCTTGTCTACGCCCTTGTATATATATATATATATATATATATATATATATATATATATATATATATATGTATATGTATATACAGGATGTCCCCTAAGTCCGGTTTCATAGGATAAATAGAAATAGGTGAAATATGGAATGTTTTAATAGTGTTGTAGTGCAATGAATTGTTATTGTGAATAACAACATTACTACTAGGCTACATGCCGCTCCATCCCGCCGACCATGTTACATCGTTTTCAAAGCAATTTGAACCATCGCATGTGCAAAGTACATTGCGACCATCGATTTGAGCATTTTCTGTTTTAATGACACATGGAAGTGAACACACTGCTGTTGTCTTACGCCAACACACTACAACACTATTAAAACATTCCATATTTCACCAATTTCTATTTGTCCTATGAGATCGGATTTATGGGACATCCTGTATGTATGTGCGTGCGTGTATATATATATATATATATATATATATATATATATATATATATATATATATATATTCTTTACAATCTAATTTAATGTCAATCATTAGTCCTCAAAATGTTGTAGTTTTAAAGTTTTTTAATAACATTTTCGGAAAATATAGTCTTAATATCAGTTGAAGCCATATTTTTCGTAAGAAATTTTATACAGTAAGCTTTATCTACGTAAATAGCAAGCTTATGAAAACCAGTGACTTAACTTAGTGATAACTATATTTCATTCACTCCCAAGTTCCGTAAAATATTTTGAACATATGAGAACAGTGTCATCAGCGAATAATGTTCTTGTATTCTCCAGCAGTCAGACAGATCATTGATGTAGGATGTCAAACAATATAACGTCCCCAATACTGATCCCTGGGGTACCCTGTGTTTCATCATACCTAAACTTGATGAAGAACTATTTTCTGTTAAACCATTGTGAATTTTAACTCTTTGCCATAGATTATGCAATTACGGCTGAATTAAATTTTCAATTTGGTATTCCAATCCATATAGAGTTATCTTTCGAATGAATAATTTCTGATTTACACAGTCAAAAGTTTTTTCAAGTCGCGAAAAATTCCTATTTTGCGTTCTTTGGTTTGACAGATAGTTCAATTGTTGTAAAATTATATACAATTTGATCTGATTATAAACCCTTTTTAAAACCATGTGTTTCTAAGTGATTTATAAGTCTGTTGTATATTATTTTTTTGCCCAGAATTTTAGCAAAAACGGGCCAAAATGGTGTTTTGTTTTCTTCCTTAGAATCATTTACCGTTTAATACATTCAGTCTCTCAAGAAATTCATTTGTTTCTAACATACTATTACTGACATGACTAAGCGGAAAAACACACATTTGGTCAGCACATTTATTTAAAAGTACCTATGTTTCTATTGCCATTAAAACAAAAAAATATATTTCGTTTTAACGATTTTATGGTACACTTGGGCCTAATTCCTTGGGGAGTTTTATTAGGTTTCATAAATGTTTGAAGCTGTATGCGTAGAGATTTTTGATAGTTCAGTCGAATTAACCTAAAGGATAACGTTCTACTATTTTATCCACTGCTGTAATAAATTATTGTTAAACGATTCAGCTATATCATTTGAAAATTTTAAAACATTGTCTTTAAGTACAACTGTTTTTTGTCATTTACTGTTTTTATTTGATTCCCTTTTCTTAATTTTCTCTTAACTTTTAATCTAATCTTTTGACGGATTTATCTCCATTTCAATATTCAAGCGTTTTGCTTATGTAATTACATTATATAAGTTTTTGCAACGGTTTTTATATTACAGTAATTTATACATGAGTCATTTTTATTAATTTGATATTCTCTGTACAATATTTTCTTTATTTTACATGAGTTTCTAATACCATTTGTCAGCCATGTTTTATTTACTCTGCTATCTACCTTTACAGATTTAATATATAAAGTGATCTTTATACAATCGAATTAGAGTGGAATTAAATATATGAAATATTTCATTTGTTGAACATAGGCCTACTCCAATCTTGCTCGGTTTGACTACTTTTGAAATTGTTTACATTATTTTCCAACAACGCTCTTACTTTTTTGTTTCCATTTTTTACTTGTATTCAGAAAATATGACAAACTTAATAGATGTCTTTCATGGTCTGATAAAAAATATTTGTGTGTATGAAGGCCTACCTCATATTTATCAGTCAGGTTCTAACTTATAGGCCTAAATCTACTAGTCTATATAGGCTATTACTACCGAAGAATTTGCTGTGATTAGAGTTGGAAACGTAACTGTCTGTTTTAGTTAAAAGTGTTTAACGTTAAAATTTTTTTTTCGCAGCTGTTTACTGAGAAGTCAATATAATTAACGCCAAACAATATAATTACATAATTGTAGTTACAAATGTACTTACGGATACTTTCTAATTTCAAAATAAAATTATTATTTTACCTGATGGAGCTCTGTACACTGTAATAATAACATATTTCTGGGCTCTCGGTTTTAGTTTAAGTTATCACAACAATCAAAATATGTTTCTATAAATGTATAGGTAGTGATTATAGTTGTAGACTATAATTATTATATTCAGCAATAAAAAACTAACACCTACCATTTTATAAACATTCTGAAAATAAAATGCTCCCGATTTGTACCCCTTAATGTGATATATTTCAATTTCCGAGTTTTTGATATGGTGTTCCTTAAAATTTAATGCTGTAGGTTTATTTTTACTATTTGTTTGGAAATTATTAGTTAACAATTCCAAACCTGGTATCAAATCGTTATAATTAGTGTTTAAACCTCTGATGTTTTAGTGGAAAATCGTTACCCTTCCTAGACCTTCATATTCTTATTTTCACTATTCAATGTAAGGTAAAAAATTCACATTTGTATGTGTGTGCCCTTTATAGGCCTAAAAAAATCGGAATTTTCAACACACCTAGTATCGACAAAATTTTAGTAGGTCTATTGACAGTGTATCACTTCATCCTATAGATTATTACATTAGTCGTTTGCTAATTTGGTTACGCCTACAGCTAATTTACCTTTGAAATTAATTTCTTGGCAATGCGTTATGAATTTTATTTTATGCCCAAATGTTGGTGAAAGTGGAAAGTTAGTAGGCCTAGTAAACTGCATTTAGGCTACTTATTTTACGAGAGATTTTTGTTTGTCATTGTAAGCAAATCATAAACTATTTAAGCAAACATGTATAGGCTGTGACTATATTTTCACATTTGGAAACATCGGTGGGTAGGGCCTAAGCTATTAAAAAAATTACATATAGGCGAAAGAAAGTTCAATACTGTAAACAACTATGGCTATCGTATTAGAAGTTAGTATGTACGTAGTGGCAAGGAACTATTTATTATAAGTAGTATTTTTTCGTATTTTGTCGTTCGGGAGTCGAACTAATATCCGCAATAACGAGAATTTCTGGTTTCGTATCACGCCCTTCGTGTAGCGTCCGTGACGCTGTTGTGAATCTACCATGACTCTTACGTTGAGTACCTAGGCCTACTGCGTAAATGCTTATGTCCACTGCAGCCTAGGCTTTACTCTTAATTGTAAAGTTTGTTATGATACAATTTTTTTATCTTCCTAGAATCATGCACACGTATGCCTCCTAACGACAGACAATGAACATAAAATGAAGTACTACATAACAGGGTAGTCCTAGAAAGAAAACATTGAACCCGGCCTTTTAAGATCAGCGGTTTATCTTATAAAACTGCTCCACTATTGGACATTTAAATTTACGCAACCTGGCACTCACTAATGATTAAATTCTAAAAGTCTTAATTATGTGAATAATCAAACTGAAATTGCTGTTCCTTGCGAGGTACTTATCGTCGCGTCTAGTGCCCGATAGAGACGAGGCCTCGACTGTATCAGCGGCAGTCGCAAAGAACGTAACAATTCAAAAGTTCTCTTAATCTCGCCAAGATTTTAATTGCTATAAACGTGCCGTTTTAGAACCTCACTTCAGTAAGGTTCCCACGGAAAAGTTTATCAACACTTATTTGTCCGCGAAACAACTATATTACGTCAAACTAATGTGACTCTATTCCCAATAGACTACGAATCGTGAAAGTACAATGAAATCGGTCAACTTCCTCACAATTAAACTTTCGAAAATTATCCAATATCGATTGATATTTGGCAGTGCGAGCGTCCCTTGCTAAGGCTCCCGCGATCTCCTACCCCGATCAAAACTTCCAACAATTTAATAATCTGGAATTGTAGCTGACCGGACGAACCTCCTTTCGAAGGGGTCCACGGGCAACTGCCGCGATCCTGTGTCAACACACACTGACAACCACAACCCTCGCGATCTCCACGTTTCTAAACTGACCTATCACCGACCTTCCCTGCACAGAAAAAACTGTTTTGTGGCGACTGCAAAATGTTTTGTCAATATGGACCTCACGAAATATTTTTGTAGTGGTTACAAAATGTATTGGTAGTCACTGCAAAACTTTACTGGGAACAGCAAAAACTTTCAGTGGTCACCACAAAAAAAATTGGTGAGGTCCATAATGACAAAATATTTTGTGGTTACCAATAAGTATTTTTTTAGTGTGAAAACAGGCCACGCCCCCTCTCGGCGACTACCTCACGACACAGGACCTCCGCCATTTATTCTTTAAAAATTATTTAAATTATTTAGGCTACATAAATCTTACATTGCATAATGACACAGATTTCCCACATACAATAGTTTCCTTTTAATTTTGACACTATTTAAATACTTTATACTATTACATTTATTTTCATTTTTGTCACCAGCATGGCCTCGGCTTGTCCGACGCCATTTTAGAAAGTGGGAGGGGGGAGAGAAGAAAAAAGCCTCGTTACAAATTCTCTTGCTGTCTCTCAGGGTGATTTAAAAAGGGAAGGGGTTATACTGCTGGAGCATGGCTGGGCCACCAGCGAAGTTTTTTCGAACAAGCAAACCAAACACTCTTACACTCATTTCGAGACTCCCTGAGGATGCGACAAGCCTCGGCGACACTTTTTTTCATGGCCCCTCGCAGAGCTCATACTTTCTGTCCTGTCCAGTGCTGGCTTACATACTTTTCAGTTCAGTCTTTATGCTACACATCTATCCTAAATACACATAATTTATAAACATCTTGCAATTTTGCCCATTGCAGCATATTCAAAAAGCTTTACTTTCCTGGGCGCAGCTACGTTCGTTTGAGATGGAGGGCTTAGATAATGAAATAAATGAATAAAATAAAATTTCTTAATATATTACAATCTCTATAAATAATTCAATTCTACATCAAGTATACAACCCTTGCGATTTACACTCTTTAGATCAATATTTAGCCTACAGTTACTTTAAGGTAATCTTCCTAAATGTCTAAATTACTACTATACTATTTAATTAATAAAGGTCTCTCAGTCCTCCGATCGCATAAGTCTCTTTCTAGAAATTTCTCACAACGCACAGCTACAGTCAGACCTGTTCGTCCACTACTTACTCACACCACTCCAAGAGTGTCACCGTTGTCCACACTTACACAGTCTCTCCTTGATCTGCTGGTCCCGCCTCGTCCCTCGTTGTCAAGTCTGTTGCGCACACTCACCGGCTAAATGCCACAATCACTCTGCCGCTGCTCACAGTCGGCCGGTATTTATAGTTGCCTGCGACTAATAGGTCACTGACAATGTTGGCTGATGCAAGCTGAACGTTCCAGGTGTTGCGGTAACATTCAATCACGTCCGAACTGAGTGTGTATCAAGGACGATTGACAGTTTCCCACCCATTCAGAAGACCCGTGACGTCAGCCAGGAACGAGTGGCCTGTGTTGCCAGGGGCAGGAAGACGGGGGAGAAGGAGGGGTGCAGTCAGCTGCTTCGTCGCCGGGACTGGAGGTAGCGAGCAGGGGAGGGGGATTTGGCATGGTTCATCAGGTCGCTGAGCCCAATGTCATCGAGAATGCTGACTTGTTACTATATGGGGGAAGTAATTTTTTGGGAAATTGTTTAATTTTGCATGAGTAACTTAGTTTTAAAATAGGCCTACCCGTGAAGACAATACTAGAAAATAATTTTGCATGCGGGTCTCAAATATAGGTCTACTGTTCATAAAATGCACTGGAAATAAAAAATTACGTTAGTATATAGGGTAATTCGAAACATAAAGCCGCTTTTAACTGTAACCTATAGAGATATAGTTTCCTGTGCGGAATATTTGGTTCATATTTCATAAATCCAGCATAATGTAGTATAGAGTGTCCCTATTATAAAAGTCAGTTAAAACTCCATAAGATATATTATCATCATCAAATGCAGCAAAAAACATTGAATTGTATTGTAGTAGTGTAGGCCTACATAGGACTTAAATTTTGTAGGTCATTATGTTTCACTTAGGCAAATAACTTAAGTGTGTGTGTGTGTATATATATATATATATATATATATATATATATATATATATATATATATATATATAATATATATAATATATATAAATTGCAAATAACACATCAAAACAAGACCTTAAAAATTCCAAATAGTTATTGGATAATAATGTTTAACTAATAAACATTATTGTAAGTATTTATTTTAATCATTGGATACACGATAAATGCAAAATAGAATTAATCAAGTTCCGTAAGCGACATTTAATACGTTAAAATTGATTTACAAAATTATGATGTATTCTGTACGGATAGGTAGGCCTTCATAGGCTAATAAACTCAAGGTAGACCTTCTACCCTACCCTAAAAGCACATTTAGTCCAACAGGACAAATTATCTCGTGACAAAGAAATATTTTGTTTATAACAAATCATTGCGAACTATGCTAGTCGCAAAAAAATGTTTGTTTAATACAAGAGTAAAAACTGTTTTATATGCAAGGAATTGTATTATATGGTTATTAGATATTATGATGGCGTGGTGCGTAATTCAGCGCTAAAAGAATCAGTTAAAAATTTCAGATATGATCTTTGAAAGGACTGTGCAATGGGAGTGCATGACTGGATTTATTTGTTTGGACATACTCCATTGCGAAATAAATGACTGTCAAAAGAAACTAAAAATAAAAATAAGACAAGAAAACATAAATAAGCAGAGTATGCTTTAGTCATCAGGATACATACACAACATGAAATTCCAAAACTGAAATTTGGTCAGATTAAACAAAGAACAAACAGAAAATAAGAGGAATAACAAATATATATATATATATATATATATATATATATATATATATATATATATATATATATATATATATATAAAGAAACCTAAGTTGACATGCGACACAATGATGAGACGAAACAAAAACACTAACAGAAATACAGCAAACGACACAACGATGAGACCGACATCTTTGTGTTTTGTTTAGTCTTGTCGTTGTGTCGTTTGCTGTAATTTTGTTTGTGTTTTTGTTTCGCCTCATCGTTGTGTCGCATGTCAACTTAGGTTTCTTATATATATA
>PNEQ01107608.1:0-10187 GCA_003012365.1 Medauroidea extradentata | reverse complement strand
GATTCTATTCACCCAATTTTACAGTACCAGATTAAAAGTAGGGACACAAACAAAACAAACAGAAAACTTATACTGACAGTAAATTACGATGACAACTGACAAGTGCAGTCATGTGGTATATATTCACTTCATGAGACTAGAAAATTACTAACTATTTTGATAGTTATAAAAATCTCAACAAAAAAAATATTATTACATTTATATGATTCTGTGTCATTTAAGAAGTTTCTTAAGGGACGGAAAATTTAAATTTATTAAAAAGGTCAAATTACAATTGTATTCATAGACACAGGATAAATTATTCAAACTTATTAAGTGTGAAAACTAGTTAAGTAGAAACTTCTCAAGAGGATTTCATTGTACTCTCATGTAATGACTAACTAGTACTATGACACTCGAGTGGATTCTGACAAAACACCTTGATATACACTACAAGGAAACGTGATTCTGTTGGAGGAGAAAATAAACAAAATAAAAGAAAATAATGTGAAATTTCCTACTGCAGCAACATGCTCTACTAATAAGCACACAAAAATAATATTACAGCCGGGGTTCTTAGAATTAAATTTGAATGACTCTTAGTTCAACATGGTTAGTAATAAAAAATTCTATATTGAACCATTTAACATAATCTTAGCTGTAAAAGTAAAAATAAAACTGGAACAAGCTTTGTTTTAAATTTAATATTGAATTTCAGTTTGTTGTTTTTATAGCTCAGTCAGCAGTAAACAAGAATTCATACCGCAAACTTAAATTTATGGGTAAAGTTAAATAGCAATGACTACATTAATGAGCATGGTGTCTTAACAATGATATTCCGACCCCATACAAAGTGAGTTTTATTTTTCCTATGTTGGCACAATGGGCACAAGTAAAATAGTTTCATAAAAAACCTGTTTACTAATACACTGTGACGCATCTGAAGCACGCAGCAATCCGTGTCCTTAATTTTCTTTAAAAACAGAGCTTCTCATTTTGAATAGGCCTAATGAGTTCCATAATTTCAGATTCACTTAATATAAGGATACACACCTCAAATTCCTTTTATATACCAAAATTGGCTTTTATCATGGTCAATAAAAAGCAAGTCTTTAGTTTGAGATTTTGATTTATTCACACTTCTTTACAGGGAATTTATTTTTTTTTATGTTGCACTTAGTTTATATAAACAACCTACCAGCCTTTGAATGTTAAAAAATCTCAAATTTTGTAGAGGAGAAGCATTTATCGGCCAATAAAAAGGGGTGTCTTCCCCTGGGAAAATTTGGATTTCTCGGTGCTAAATGATCTGACTCACATGCGCACACTTTTAGTCGACTTCAAAATGTCTCGGGCGCTTTTTTCTTAATGCTCTGTAGAATATTTCATTACTTTTAGCTTGAATTCAGAAGTAAAATCGAACAGTTTTTTCCCATTCTCAAACGACATACCATAAACACCCACATACCACGCGCACAATTTATCCAAAATTTGGATGCCTAAAAGTGGGGTGCGCGTCGTATATGGAAAATTTCCATTTTGAGAATCGGCACTCACAGTAAACTTGGCTACAACGCAGGTGGCTGGCGCTCGCAGAAGACTTATCAACAGTGCGGGTGACTTGGCCTGCGCTGAGCATGCTCAGGAATGCGGGTGTGTAGACTTCCTCTCGCCATAGTGTCGTGTGCAGCAAGCATTGTTCTGTCTCCACGTGGCCAGTAATAGCATTTCACAGTGTTATCGACCCATTACAATGTTGAAACTGCATCGTTGTTTTACTGCCGCTGAAAAGTTGAAAGTGATTGCTGATGCAGAGGAAGGATATCAGTAATTGTGCGGCAGGCAGAAAATATGACATCTCGGAATTTTGCATCAGGCAGTGGCGATGAGACAAAGTCAAGTTGCAAGACTGCAATGTAAACAGGCGTGCTTTCAGGGGCATGAAAGCCAAATTTCAACCGGTAGAAGAAAGACTGCATGCACATGTACTGGAATTACGGCAATTTGGTTATGCGGTTACTACAGAGATGTGCCAGATGCAGGCTTCGAGTCAATTGTTTTGACATGCGGCCGGCCAAACCCAACACAGCCTTATCAATTAGTCCATTTTTTAAAGTGAGTAGTAGAACATATTTTGGTGACGGAAAACAGGAAGAAAAAAATTATTTTTTGAAAAAAGAATTTTATTCCCCAAATTTGGATTTGAAAATGGGGGTGCGCAGGACGGGTGCGTGAAGTACATGGATGCTTACGGTAACTAAATATACTGGCGAGTAAACGAGCACACTGCCACTACTGCAAACAGTTACTGGTAACAATGACCTCAACACATGCATTCCTCACGGCAGCGCTTGCACAACTGAAGAACGTGACAACACAGAATGCAGCATCACGTGTCTGGTCCACCACCCAGTCCTCTCACCCTCCCACCTGCACACCCCCCCACATCACTCCTCCACACACGCATGCTTCTAGCGATCTGTCCAGGCTCACGCTCAACATCAGATAAACTTGTCCCCTGCTACGTTAGGAGGCCAAGCAAAAAAAGGTGTCCGACTGTTGCTGTGTGTTTTATTACTACGTAATGTTTTAAATTCTTGGCTACCAAAAGTTTTGGCATGGAAAGGGGTACACATGAAATATTAATTTTTCTTGAATTTACACCTTGTTTCTTACAAACATACATGTATTCTGATGTCAAAAAAAGTATAAAATAGTTCAATGAAAACAATAATTAAAAAGTAACTATACAAATTCGGAATAAACTGTTTCTTGGAACATAAAGGTATTTTTAATACCAACTTCTATTTTTTTTTTTAACAAAGAGACAGAAGGTTTAAGTACTCACAGGCTGGTACTTTTTGATAGTGACAGATATACGAAAGGACGGACAAACTGTTGCGCGAGTGCATGAAGTTTTGCTGGCTGGCAAGCTGGCCTAAGCTTCATCAGGCGGCGAGTAGAGGCATACTCAAACTTGCCAAATTTTCAAGATGAGAATTAGTAAAACACCTACAAGATGTTAAATTTTTGAATAAATTGCACACAGCAACTTTATATCAAAATTCATTACACTCAAGATCCTAGCTCAGAAAACCTCCTAACTTAATTGACACAAGCAACCTGCAACTATGTTATGAAATAAGCCAGGCCTAACATAAACCTAAATAAATATTTCGCACTGGTAATGCTGCTAAGGGAAAATCAGTTTCACTGCAAAGTTTGGAATTAAACGTTTTAAATAAGTTACAGTAGGTAAAACCTGGTTTTATTATTTTATTAAACATGTAAATAGTACGTTTACAACTCGCCAACTTCACAAATAACAATAAACCCTAATTTCACTCAGAGTACTTCAAAAACATATTTTGCTCCAAACACTGTATCAATAGGTTAGGCATCCTTTCAAAAACACGCCAAACATTTCTAACTTCAGACTTTGACCCGTGATAACAGTATTCATATGCGTGATTCGTAGAGGCACTAGTTTTTCGTGACTTGCGAAATCGCAAATTTTGTGAAATTTGCCACTTCTGTTTTGAATTAATGAAAATGATCAATTATGTGCGAAATTACAAAAGGATTGCGCAATTTTTGGCGTGTTCCGTAGTAACTTGTCTGATTCGAGATATCTATTACAGTATTATTCCGCATAATTTACGCCACCGCGTAATTTACGCACCCTACATTTTTATCATCATTTCATGAAATTTAAATATTTTGCGTAATTTACACAGTGGGTTTTTCGAGGCAGGAGATACAGACATGCACGCAGGAACTTGTCCGGCGGCTACCCGGCTGCCGAGCTGACGCGGCACTGGATTGTAAACAAGGGGACAAGGGGAAGCTTTATGCGGGGCATGTAGGAGGGGTGAGGGGGAGCAGAAACCTTTTGAACTAGGGGTGGGAAGGAAGGCAGGAAGGCACCGGCTAGAAAATGAGAGGGAGGAATGTGTAGCCACCCTCCCCTGCAGAAGCAACCACACAACTCCTCCCCCCTCCATTCCTACACATCTCTAGCACGCTCAACGGTATCTGCCAGATAGCGCACATACTGTTTTTTATCTAAGTTAGTGCTTTGTAACAATGGGGAAGCACGGGAGTTATACTGCAGCATTTAAGCTGAAAGCAATATCATACGCAGAAGATAACGGTAATCGTGCTTCAGCTCACCACTTTCCTATTACTGAAGGTCACACAAGATATTGGCAGAAACAGAAAGATCAACTGGAAAAGGCTAGGGTAAGCGCAAGATCGTTTTGGGGTCCCAGACAGGGAAATTTCCAAACATTGAAGAACGCTTGGTACATTATATCCAAGATTGTAGGCGAAGTGGATATGCCATGTCAACAGAGATGTATCAGTTCTATGCACGCAATATTGCAAGGAGTGAAAATATTGGTCACTTGTCCATTGAGCAAATAAAGCTGGTTTGTTTGCCAGCAAAACTGAGCAACACCAACACTGGCAGTTACTTTATTTTCGCACGCTAGTCGCACAAAGTTAAGTTCCAAGCCAATAAGTAGTAACAGAAGTGAACGCACATGTTCGCATTGACTTTGAGAAAGATCACAAGTTTGTGATTTTATTCCGGCAGTGTTCCAACAGAAAAAGTGTCGGACCTACATGAGCACTACCAAATCTAGACAGACTGTTTGTTGAAAAGCAATGCTAAGGCTAGACATGCTCATTTTCACACATGGCCCACCACCCGTGCATTTTTTCTTTGTTTTTACTTTTCTTTCTTCCCCTTCAGCTGTCCAAGCAGACTCATTCCAAGACAAAAAAAGGTGGCTCACCCTTGTTCCCACACTCTTCCTGACGGCGTGTACGATAACAATGCAACGGCCAGCCCGCAAGGATTTATTGCTTCTCGCTCAAGCTTATGGGACGTTTAGTATGTTAAATTATACTTTATAAGTAGTGTACATTAAATTAAATGTTGAAACTGCCGTTAAAATAAAAGATAAAAACACGTACGGCCAACTATGTGAGCATGAAGATGAATGACTCGGAAAAGCAAAGGCGTGACACAGGAAACAGTAATGCCAATGCGTCCTCTCATTTGCCGCCCTTGCTGCTTATCTCAAAAAGCTCAAGGCCTAGGCAGTAAACTACGAGTTGTAGCAAGCTAAGCAGAGATAAGCAGGAGTACTTGTGTGTGGGTGCGTGTGAGTGAAAGAGACAGCGCTATCGTCTCTAGCAGAGGCATTTCTTCTATATGTGTGGTGTGTGTGTGCGTTGTGCGACTCAGGTATAGCACAGTCGGCGCCAATTGTTCTTAGTGAAGAAACAGCATATATCCGTCATTATTTAGTCAGAATGAGCAGTGAAATCGCCGACTCTGACCACGGTGAAAGTGCCAGTAGTGACAATGAAGCTGTTGATCTTTCGTCTGAAGAATCAGACTAAAAGTGTACAAAGTGTTTTTTTTTCTATGTTACCGTACATATTTCAAAATTTATTAATGTGATTTTTTGTCTTTGTTGCAATTTTTTTTTAACTTTTAGTAAAGTTCATTTATTGTAATTCTTTAATTGATACATATTGCTGAATGCTGCATGTGTAAACAATAAGTTTAACCCTTTGTCAGGAAGGATGTAGAGTGGGAAGTTAAAATTAGCAATACGTAACCAGTTACTGGACACATCCGCTTGGAATCGAACGTACTGTAGCATCTGCTAACAGCGAAGTTTTTAATGTTATGTACGAGTACTTTTCTTTTAGGATTATTTTTGAATCAATATTAAAATTTTTCCTAAGCAAGACCTCACTTGAAAAAAAAAATTATTTATGTGTCTGCAAATATTTTACACACCCCGATTTTTCAGCTTAAAAAACTAAATAAAAATCGCGTAAATTATGGGGCAAAATACGGTATACAAACCAAGAAAATTATTTTCGACTGTGAAAGCAAGTTTCGAGAGTTTCGAAAGAGATATGAAAATGGCAGTTGTTTGGGTTAAGTAACACAACGAGTTTGTTTCCTGGTTTTACATGATTCTCGTTTATTTTTGTTTGAAAATCGTAGTGATAAAGTAAATAGTATACCTTCTCATACGGCAACATTAATTACGAACAAAGAAATTATGTTTGTACTACCACTGGTGTTGTGAAGTGTTCAGCCACTTCCGCAGCTTGTTTAAATATTTATAAAGTGTTTTATTTTCTTATTTAAATTTATATGTAAATCTTTCTTAACAGGCTATATGCATTTTCAGGGTGAGTTTGTCAGGTGTCCGGTGAGATGCAACAGAATTCAATAACCTAGTAATTGGGGACATGTTAAGTTAAATTCATCTTTTCAAAATTTAAATTTAAAATAGTCAAGGAATTTTAAAGTAGAGTCATTTGAATATTTTCCTGGCTTGTTTGGTTTCAAATTGACCACAGTAAAATTTTAATTATTTTTAATGATATAACTTTTTCTTGTATTTTGGCTAATTTTAGAGTTTTAGTAATTTTAGCATATTATTAAATTTTCCCTGGTGAAGTGAGTAACTTCAGGTGTTGCAAGCTTCTCCAGGCTGTAGGATTTCTGGCGCCGACGTTGTGGTTGATCGCTTGCTTCATGGAATTCTCTCCATGACGTACGTTATTGACGCACGTAGGTCAGCCATCACAGGGGGTTGCTTAGGGTATTGCGCCGCGAAAGTAGCTCCGCTGTTGCGCACCTTTTGTCCCTAATTATTATATTTGTGTGGATAAAGAATTTTCTTTCAATGTAAAACCTATAAACGGAAATTTTGGAATCGTTTGTTATGTGTTTAAGTGTCATTTTACTGCTTTTGAGGGAATTGGAGTCTGTTGTATCACTCCGCCGAGGGATACCTTAGCTACCATGAGCGTCCATGATTTAACAGTCGTGCAGGGATGGCGTGAGAGTAAGGACGTGTGTCGGGCAGATGGGGGAGAAAGCCTCGAGTCCGTTGGCGTGACTAAAAGGGACATAGACTTTTTTTTCTTCTTCTTTGCCTTTTATCACATGCAGTAGTGAGGTGATGGGTGTTGCGGGGTTACGAACAGGAAAACAGGGCCGAGTTTATTCGTTATAGATATTCCTTAATTTTTTCGTCAGTTTGTTTCCTTTTTTTTACTAAGTTAATAACTGGGTAGAACTTAACCCATAAGACAAGTCGGACGGAAGAATCATGGTAGCTAAGCATCTGTCGAAAAGTGAATTTAAATGCAAATTGCAATATTTTTTATTTATTTTTGTTATACTGAACGGTACCGCATATTATGAAATGTAATGCTCCTATAGAAATAAATATACTTCTGACGAATCTTGAGTGTCTCACTTCAAGTTAAAACCTGGCTGAAACTAATCAAACTGAGCTATCCGGAGCACATCAAGCCACATAACCTCAACGCCAAGTGACAACAAACAATAACAATAGACCGCAGCAACACGCAGCAGACGCAAGGACGCGTCACAGTGTGACGTACATTTTGCCAGAATGGGAGTCTTGGAAAATGACACAATGTAAATTTTCTTCATGCGCTGCGTAAAATACAAGGAACGAATCACATAATCCAGCCCAAATTTTCCGGTGACAAATAAAATAAGAGTGAAAATGTGGGTAAAATTTTTACGTCTTAAATAGAACATTTAGAGGCAAAACACGAATGAACAAATTCAAAGTATATAGGTTATGCTATTTAAAGTTTTTTATTCTTTATGGCAATTTTTTGTAACTTCTAGTAATTAACCCAGGCTATAAAGTACGACGTAAATAAATTTATCTCACAATTTAATTACATAGTTGGTGGTTAAATTGTTAGGAGGTTCTACATTACCTAATATTAAGTAGGTCTACTGAATTTTCTGCATTTTTTTTAGAAAGTGACTATTTTTACTTGAGAAAAATAATACTGATAATAGCAGGTTATTCTTGCGACAAATGTTATTTTATAAAATTGTATCACCAATTCATACATTATGTATTGGTGTGCTTATAATCCTAATCATACCATCAAATGTAAGAAATGGGTAGATTTTCAACCCCTCAATTAACATATTTGTGTAAATAATATAATTTTATTTAAATATTTTAGAGCTGGGTCGAACGTTCGAATTTTGAACCGAACTCGAACTTGTAGGCTAAGTTCGGTTCGGAGAAAAAATACTACAAAAACTTAGTTCGGGTTCAGTTCGAAAAGTAAATAAAAAGTTCGAGTTCGGTTCGAAAATCTACAAACTATAAGTTATAACCGAACTTATAAACGAACTGTCACTAAAAACGTATCCCACATAACATTCAAGCACGTAAGAATACGTGATCGTATTGTTTATATCAGTACAGATAACTGTTGCCAACCTCTTCCTTTGAGAAGTGATAGTGCGACATGATAGACAAGATGGCGTCGCCACACCCACATGCACAATTTTTGTTCTGTATGTGTGATACACGCCTGGCACCAGTAGCGTGTTATTTAAACTATCACTAATATGTTTTTGTATGAAAGTGCATCTCTCAAACTCGAATCTTGACTTTGGCTGGAAATATAATGCTTCTAACTACTGTAGTATGTTGTGCGGTACTGAAAATCAAGTGGTATACATTCTGTATATAAGTTAATTTTCTAATGCTTAAAAATAAATAAATGGACAGCGTACCAAACAGGTTGGTGTTTTGATATTTGTGTACTATATATTGATGAACAAGAATGTCTTCCATGTATTCTGAAAAAATGTTAAGGGTCAAATATTTTTCTTTATTGCAATAATAAAATAGGTAACCATTTAGTTTGAGTTTGGTTCGAGTTCAGTTCGAATTCGGTGAATAACAGGAAGGTTCGGTTCAAGTTCGGTTCGAGAACCATATTAAAGGTTCAGTTCAAGTTCGGATTCGAGGGATCTATTGCTACATTAAGTTTGAGTTCGGTTCGTTGTATAAATTTGAGTTCGTCCCAGCACTAAAATATTTAACTAAAAGTACGATACTTTGCACACACTTGTTACCTCCAAAATATTTCTTCAATGTTTACAAAATTATCGAAATTTATGATGAAATGACATGAAAAATAACGAAAAAGTCAACGAAATCACCTTATAAAAAGGGACAAAATCATAAAAATATTTTCACCGAAAACTGGTGGCTCTAATAATTCGTAATAAAAGAGCTGCAGAATAGTGTTTCATCGTCAAAATCAAAAGCTTCCATGTGTGAGGAATCTATAGACTCCGTCGGCAGAATTCCAAACAAATCCCATGCACATTTGGCCATTTAGAATCTGACTACTGAAGAAAGACACAGATTGGCTTTTAAAAGTAATTTTTTTCATTGGTTCGTACGACTTACTCATTGTGACCAACTGTTCAATTACAACTAAAAACTTATTTTACGGTCGTTAGATTCAAATGAAACGTGACTAGAATTGCAGTTTATATTGGTAGAACTGGGCCAAATTGTTGTTTGATATTCCTGACTTAAATTCAAATTGAAGTGATGTGGAAGTTAGGGTATTCTGGTGCTATGTTTGTGGTTATCTGTTACTGACACCTGGGGTTTTTCGAGATTTGATTATGACCCATCAATACATAATCAAATCTTGACAACCCCTAGGTCTCAATATCAGATAATCACAAATACAGCACCAAAATACCCTAACTCTCGCATATCTTCAATTTAAATTTTCCCAACGCACCCTAGCTTGCTTCCCCGACTACTAGGGCAACTAACAATGCTTCCACCCCCGCCATTGCTCAGTGTGACTCAACTCACCGCCTGAAGCTGGCCTAAGCCAGCAAAACATTGTGCAACCGCATACTCGTGCAACAATGTATGTGTGTCACTATCAAGAAGTACTAGCCAGTAAATACCTCAACCCTCTGTTTATTTATTAAACTGGTTAACCTAGTGGCCAAAGGCTTATTCTGACACATTCAATTTTTTTTGCATAATTTAGGATTTACTCTGACTGCATCACATTAAATATGAAAACTTGGTATAGGTGATTCGGAATAAAGTGAACACTCAAAAAAACCCTGATTAATTTCTATTTCCTGCCAGTTTATATCGTTCCGCCGATGTAAACACAAATAATGCCACGTGCTTTTATTTACATAGGGTCGTGCAATGTTTACAACTACATTAAACTGCTCCGATAAATTTTAGCTACAATATCTACTCATTAAATGCACGGGGGCTGAATGTAAGATATAAAAAAAGTAATCTTAGTTATAAATACCTGCGAGTTAATGT
>PNEQ01107607.1:0-16356 GCA_003012365.1 Medauroidea extradentata | reverse complement strand
TGACTTCTTGTTCAGTGACGTCAGGTTCAAAGCGCGTAACAAACAAAGCCTTGGTTCTTCTGGGCAGTTTTGAAATAGTTCTTAGTGTCGAGCTGTTACGGACACCTAACTCAGCTGGCTTGCGAGTCTTAGCACGATCAGCGGAACTGTTCAACGTGTGTTGAGTCTTGCGACGTCGTCCGGAAACCTCAGTGTAACCTTCACCGTCAGCAGAAGCGAGTCGGTTGGCCTCAGCATTACGGCTTAGCTCTCTTGAAGAGGGAGGGGGGCCACGTGCCTGGTGAGAGCTCAACGGTTGTTGCTGCTGTTGCTGCTGATGTGTCACATTTAAACCTTTACCAGTATGTAGAGGTGGAGAGTTTCCCGTTACTTCACTATAGGAAGGCTTTTTAACGATATTACTATGTGTTGACTGTGTATCGGAAGAGTTTCATTTTTTGCAGTTAAGTCCTTGATTTACGGCATCCATTACACTGTTTATCGCTGTACGCAGAATAACGTTCTCTTCTTTAAGGTCTTTCATTTCATTAACGACTATGTCAATTTTACTTGCTAGAGATATTAGAAGATTCGAAGACTGTTGAAACTGTTCGTACTCACTTTTCGAGATCCATATTCCTTCTGTCACAGTCTGGCTAAAGTTACTAACCATCTGTGTGTTGGTAGCCATGTTGTCCTTTTGTCGATGTGATTCACCTGAGTCTAAACGCAGTACGATGGGAGATTGTTTATTTGGCGACCGGAACATTTCGCAGGACTGAACACAACTAATATTGCTGCAGATGTATCTCTTATCTTGTAATTCCTCATTGTACTCGGGCGCACATTTTTCATGCACACGCGTGCTACAATTTCCCGCACAGTTCACGAATTTCTGGCGACCGAAAAAAGGTTTGTTACATATAGAGAATTTGTCAATGCTAGAAGGCATGTAATAATACCCAAGATTATATCGGACGTACGTTTACGATCAGTAGCGAAAGAGGAGCAGAAAACACATTTGCTGCGGGAGCCGCGCGAGAACACGTCCGCACTCTAAGAGCTCCAACCTCCGAATAAGCTCCAACCTCCGAATGATGATAATAATAATAATAATAATACGAAGTTTGTAAACTTTCAGGACAGACGATCCGAAACGCAAGTACGAGCAACGAGAAGTTACTTATACGTGAGTTTCACTTCACAGTAACCTATCGAGAAGTGGTGTTGTTGTATAACCTCTATGAATCCAGGACATGAATGTTTAATTTTTTAAATTAAATTTTATTTTCATGAATTATTTCGACGTTCTGGTTTACATTTCTGGAGGTTCTGGGCTCGAATTCCGTTAAAAGCAGCGTGGAAAGTTCAGTTCTGCCACAAAAAACTGCAATACAAATCGAATTAGTGAAATTTGCATGTCGTCGTTTACAAGAAGGGTAAAATGTATTATACAGTTCACTTACCACTTAGGTTCCTCGACAACATCAGCTCACATAATATATAATCTTACTAATCCCAAGGTTGGAGCACTAAATACGTTTCCGCGAAACCGTTTCCTATCAAAACATCATTATGGCATTAAACTTCAAGTGAATGTTTTGAAAATGTGTAATTGAGGGCACCGTCACCAATGGTTGTGCACAGGGTAAATCAGATGTTTTTATTCGATTAACCTCTTACATTTAAGAGCCTGTAACTACCCCACAACAACTTTGCAGTGCTATAAATAAGGCTCAGGTGAAGTCGCTGTTAGTAGCAGGAAAAAACTTGAGACTGTTTTTCGCGCGGACAGATAGTGCTACTTATCCTTCTGCAGAGTTACCTCAACTAGCAGCTTTGCCATTCTAACACTTGATGACTGAAGTACCAATCTTGTGTACAAAGAGGTTTTCCAATTAAAGTAAATATTATCAGTTTCGAATGAAACTCGCGAGCAAAGCCGCGGGGACTCTAGTTTTAATATATACATACTTGACTAATGTAATACATTTATACGTATCAAACAGTTTAACTAGCGTTCTAAACGTATTTGTTTATATATTGTACTGTAATACATTCACGAACACACCCACGTCAGCATAAAATTATAACTTTAACATGTTATTTTTTAGGGGTAAGTAACAAGTTCAAGTGGTATAAAATAATTTACCTTTTTTAAATGCAAAAGTTATAGTTTTGTTGACGATACCTGTGAATATATTTTCCTCTTGCGAAACAATTTTAACTCACATGGTTTTCTCTCTATATAACCAGGCATTTATAAACTAACAACGCAATGTTTTTAATCATTTTAAAAAAAATCACAAAAGTAAGGAAAAAGTGGCAAAATCATCAATTTTTTAGAACACAGAAATTGTTCACTGTGAGTTTTTCTAATATTTGGGTACTTAGTCCTTATCATGTCATTTGGCTGTGAATTATTTTGTTTACATAGGTCAACTGGTTTTTACTATTTGCATGGCAGCGTAACATCAAAATTTTGATTTTGACGTATTGTTATAAGAAAACAATGCGAGCTAAAATGGTTTCATAAGAGGAAACTGTACTCGCAAGTATCGTCTGTAAAAATAACACTATTTCGTAACAATATGAAATGTTCATTTGAACACAGCGTCTACCTTCGTAGGACAGCCAAAAGTTTAGTTACGGCAACCAAATTTTGTCAAGTAAGTATTCTGTAAATTATTTATATCGAAATATCTCACCAAAGTTAAGAAACCTTTGTTTTGTTGATTATTGTGTTGATAAAAAAAACAATCACTGTATTAACCAATAAATCTCTTAAATACCTAATTACGCAGGAAATATAAATAACTGCTGATACAATAAAACTTATTTCGTAAATTAAAGTAGCTCGAACAATAAACATTTTGTACCTCACATATATTCGTCACTGAGATGGTAGTTGTCTTTCTATGAAGTTTTTGTGGTTATTATTGCCCTCCACTTTAAGCTCAGCTAGACTTGTTAACGCAGGTGCTGTGTCTTGAGGCTGGCTGAACGCATCATCAAGCCTTCACGTTTATCTCCAACAGCAGTACTTATGACATGTCAATACGTACACTCTTCCGTTTCTGTGCGAGTCGCTCCGTGAGAAAATTCGTGTTAAGAGTTCACGACAGGCATCCGCCACGACAGCCTGCTGCGACCAAGATAATCAGCCCTTCCAAGGCAATACTCTATATCTCAATATAATCAAATAAGTTACTTTCCTTTAATAGAATCATTTCACGAAAACACAGTACATCAGTTTCCTCTTATTGGCATACTTCGTAATGACAAAACCTTAAAATTTATTGGAGTTAATTTGAGACGGAATGAACTTTTTCTTATACTACTACGTGGCATTTTCGTGTGTCATCAAAATGATAAATTATAGATTCAAATGACAAATTATATTTAATGTTATTGATTGCACACATGCACTTCAAGTTTTTTTTTGTCTCCGTGAATTGAGGCAGCCAATCCCTGTCAGTCTCTTCTGTTGTATCGGCCATTCGCTGTCGCCATCTTCTGATTGGCTGCTATGGTTGCCATAATATTTGTGGCCTAGCAGGTCACTTTGCCCTTTTTTTTATTGAATCCCAGGTTTTACTTTGTTTGTATCCATTATTTCGGTTTGTATTTCCAGGATGTTTCAGGACTTCAATGCATCACGTAATGGTCTTGTTGTATGTTGATGTTGGGTATAACTTCGAATTGACTGAATTCTACATTACGTTTTGCAGTCGGATGAATGCTCTGCCATTGCTAACCTATGATATTTTTGTTTTTATTCATGGGTGTATTATCTTGTTCTTATCAATACTCTCCTGAAAGTTGACCTACTTACATGATGCCTTTTGAACACCTGCCAGTTGTTCGGCTAGAGTTTTTACAACAGTTTAATATGCAGGTGTTTAGGAACACTAGTATTTAGTACATTGCATGCAGAGAGAAAGACTACCGAAGTATAATCGTCAAGCAGCATAATTGTTTGCCCCTTGGAGGCTAGATTTGGTTGATTGAAGAGATTTTGGTAAAAACTTAAATCTGGGTTTTAAACGCTGGTGAGGGTTGACGTGATGCACGTATGGATCAGTAACGGAATGAAGGGGTGGGGAAAACCGGAGATTCCAGAGAAAACCCACCGACTGGCGGCATCGTCTTGCACGATTCTCACATGCAAAAGTCCGGGGACCGATCCCGCCTGTAATCGAACCCGGATCGCCTTGCGGGAGCAGAGTTGTATTATCTCTTTTTAAAAATAAAATGTTTGGCACAATGGCAAGGCCTTCGTTTCACCACTGAACCAAACATTTATCCTACCCCTTCCCTTTTTTAAGTTTGGCATATTCAAGTAACCGAAAGTAAGGTGTATTTTGTAATTTGTATTGTATCGTGACTGTTTGTAATAAGTTGAGACGAGCAAACATCCAGTCCTGAACCCAGAGAGATATCGTTAAATATCACGTCTCCTGCCGGGATCTGAACTCCGAGACCCTGGACTCTCGACCCAGCGGCTAGGAGCACTAACCACACTGAGTCAAGTGGTCGGACCATCTCGACCGTCACGGCCGCTTATTACAAGTCTGGACATCGTAAAATATAACTTTTTCAAACAGACAAAAATTATTTGTAAAATTACTATAAAAAGGATTTTTTTTTAATATTAGAGCCTAATTTCCTGTCTTGTATAGTAACCTTACGTTAACATTTTCATACAAAAAATTTCCAAAATATCTCGTTTAAAGATATTCGTTCAGAAATTTCACGTAGAATACGTTTTGTTTCAGACTTTTATCTGCAATACCAATTCCTTAAATAAATTATTTTGACATTTATTTCACATTAACTATATGTCTACTAACCTGGTAGGTGGACTCAAACATATATCTTCGCGGTGAACCAAAAATTCTTTTAACCCTATTAAATATAGCAATAATTTGGGCTTCAAAAGACTGTCTTCAAACTCCAATATCCTAGCCTAGTATTTGTATCTGATTCTGGGGGGGGGGGGGCAAACTTAGATTTTTAACCTCTCGAGACAGGTCACCCCTAAGGGAGGATTACCATCGAGGAATAATTCATACAGAGTTTCTCTTTGCAGACGTATCGTTACGTAATGTGGTAGTATTTTCTTTGATTGCTGCTGAAAATTCTTAGCGCACTGTGGTTGGAACAGCGGTTTACAGTGCGAGCGGTTCAGGATTCGAATGCTGTGTATGGCGCTGATATCAATTTAAGTTAAATGCCATGCAAGTTTATAATCCGTTTCCTGATACACTTTCAGGCGCTAAAATTTGGGATCACAACTTAATTTATGATTGTATTTCTTACTATTCACAGCCCCGTATTAAACCTCTGCGAGGCCCCTGGCATTATTCAGGAAAGAGGCCCCTTTTGCCAAACTTATAAGGGGGGTCCGGGGATCCTCTCCCGGAAAAATTTGTATTATAAGGTGCAAAATGGTGCAATTTTCAGAGTTTTTTAAAATCGAAATTTTGAATATACAGCGGGAAAAATTTGTAATATTTCTACTATAGGATTCATCTTTACACTACCACATAATAAATTGTGCTACGTTAACTTAAGTTTTTGTTCCTGTAACACAAAAACACAATTCCAAAGTTTTTCAATGAAAACATATTTTTCTCTGCAGGTCTTACGTTTTAAAGTTAACAAGACTGTTATTAAAATGTTGACGACGTTAATACATGCAGTAGTAAATAGGCCGATAAAGGTTTTTAAATGATACGAGCTGCGACAGATTAATTTCTGAAGTTAATTTGAAATCAATAAATAGTAACTTACTTGAATTATGATACCAAAAGTCAGAAAAATAATGTTCCGCAAACAAAATTTATAACGAAATAAAATCAATTTTTAATTTAAATAATGAAAAAAGTGGCACTGAAAAAAAGAACTTCAAAATCAAGTTCACTTCTTCCTTAAATAAACATTAAAGTCTACTTCAAAGTTATTAACCTCTTGCACAAAGTCTACCAATATTGTTTACACTACGTAAAAATTGTAGAACGTAACTTTCACAGACTTCTTTAAATTTTTTTGTGCAAAGTCTTTGATGATATCACTAAAGTCTAGTGCTCTAAGTATTCACATTCGATACTGAGAATGCTCAAACTGTTCAATCGTCCCTGTTGCATAACACTTCTATTAACATTTTAATACTCTTCAGAAAATGATCGTTCACCCGAAGCATTCTATACCATCATTGATAGAATCACTCTCAGAAAAATTTCCACATTAAAAAATGCTGGCAACAATCAATTTTCATACATATGAAGATATATGGCTTGTCAATTCAACTTCTTTGATGGAGTAGATCAACACCCGACATCCTCACCTTCTACCAAATATTCTTCGCGCATTGCAATATTTTTTCCTCTTCTGCTTTACGAGAATTTGCACGATCACAATCGGAACCCTTGTAAAGGTGTACAAGCTGCAATCATTTTCTGCATGGTTAATGTTAAAATGTAGACATTCTTGTAGGCCTACAGAAGCGAAATCTTCACGAAAAAATTTCAGTTGGTCTTCTTGAAGACCAATAAAATCCTCCAGATAAGTCTCAACTCTAAGTTTATTTCTTCCTTTGAAAATAGTATCTGAGTTTCTGCTGTCGTCGAAAAAAGTTAAGTTGAGTGCAGCGTCTATTAGTTCTATTTTCTGAATTCTCGCTATTGGTGTTTTCAGTTGATGTCAAAGCGTAACTTGTGTAGCTGCGAAAATTGCATCTTTTCTGTTTAACGTGTGATTTTAATGACTGGAGTAAGAGTAGGTTTTTGCAGGACTTTGTTGACATTGTTGATTCTTCCCAAGATATCATTCCAAAAGTGAGTGAGGAACACTGTCTCAAATCATTCCATGCACTTCTTCAAACTCGCAGCTTTTAATTTATCAGTAGACAGCTCAGTATCATTTCTAATCGCATCCAATACTGACTCAATCACTTGATATCTTTCGCTCAACGCTAACAGGCCTACAGCATCTGCCCTAGCTTACCATCAAGTGTTGGAGATTGGCTTTAGATTTTTACTCGAGTCAGTCATTGCGGATAACAAAATGTTCCATCTGCTAATTGATGTAATGAAGTTGTACAGGGATGGAATAAAGTCAAAATAATATTGTAGCTTTTTGATTGGCGTCGTTTAGATTCAGCTATAACTAAATTTCTCATGCTAATTCCAGAGACAAAAATCGACTACATTTTACAAAACGGCAATTTTTTGAAGTAACAACATAGAAATCAAACTTTCTCTTACTCTCATAGCACAGACCGCTTGTTTCTTTACTCAGTATATCGATTCCTCGGTAGTAAAAAATACATTGCTTAAAGTGCTGCCAACAGGATGTGTGCAGTGCACCTGCTCCATCTTTCGAAAGCTAGCTTCTTGATTAAGTTTCTATAGATCGGTTTGTTAGTTTGTAATGTATGAATTAATAAAAATGAAAATATGCCGGTAAGATAAAATATATAACTAAACAGTTTCTTACTCTTCAAGCCAAAACAGGAATTAATAGTTTTTGTGATTACGTGTTGTCACACAAAACAATATATATTTTCTCTGCTAATTTATGGGGGGCCCCTCTGACAGGCGAGGACCCCGGTGGCCGCCGGGCGCGCCTATACGTTAATCCGGCACTGTTTCCAATAGTTGACTAACACGACCATTAAAAATGTGACACATTTTACGTAACATATGTAAATATTGCAGAATGTGCTAGTCTTCTATATAAAATGCATAATATCACTGATACTTTTGGATAAAATTTCATTTAAAATTAACTCTATATATGAAGTAACAATTTAAAATTAAGTTTATAATATATATGTGTAAACACACACCTAAAACGAAATGTAGCATATAACATAAGCACTATTATCATGAAACACATCATAAACGAAATTGATATTACACTACTTAAACAAGCCAAGAAATGTCTATATAAATATACTTCACTTGCAAAATATAGAAACTGTACAATTCATTTAATTAATGTATTTAAAATACTTGAACGAACAATATTTCAAAAGGTAAGGGCGCAATTATGGAACTTCTGATCAGTGCAAGTGAATAAGGCGTTTTATCAATGAACATGTGTGTTTTAAATGTCGTCGAACTTCTTTGTTTTCTAACGTAATCTTATCAACTTTGTATATACAGAAATCCTTGTGTGATTCATTTGTATGTATTATAACAAAGATATACACATCATAATTTTCTTTGCTTGTCTGGCATTGCCACCCGTTATCGCGTAATTTGTCGCGTATGAAAATATCTGCTTTGTATGTCAAGGGGGATCCCAGTTTACGGTTAAGAGTTGCTGGACGTTTTAATAGTTGGTTTAAACTATTAATTAAGTCACAATGAAAGGAACACCCAACTTTGAAGATTACTAATGAAACGTATAATGTTTAATGAATTTTTCAAAGAGGACCTGTAAAATAAAATTTATTAAAATTGACATTCCAAATATCTACCCTTATCAACTTTTTATATTAACGTTCTAACTGCAATTTACAATCACAATTATCTCATCATTCCACTTAAAGCTAACAAGAACGGTGTAGTGTTAATCTTGAATAATGTTATAAATTATGAATAATCATGTGTATTTGATTC
Organism: Medauroidea extradentata; assembly: GCA_003012365.1. NCBI lineage: Eukaryota > Metazoa > Arthropoda > Insecta > Phasmatodea > Phasmatidae > Medauroidea > Medauroidea extradentata. The sequence continues at coordinate 7,747 of PNEQ01107607.1, read as the reverse complement.
AGACTACTACGTAGCAAATAAGGATATTCGAACATTACATAAAAATATAACAAAGGTATTTAGAATAGTCTTGAATCATCAGAACCGATTATTGATTTTTGGTTTTTGGACATGAATGCAATCGATATACTGTAGTAAATTATGCAAAATGCATGATTTTTATTGAAAGAGTATGTATGTATATATATATATATATATATATATATATATATATAATGGCTCATAATATCACCGTCTACTACACACCGCTTGAAATGATCGGTAATTTATTGTTTACTTATTTTGACGATTGTAATGACATGCAGTATGATATAAGTTTGGTGTAAGTATTTAATGGAAATAACTTACTTTACCTAGAATCTTAAATGCATTGTGCTTCATAATATTACACGTATAAGACAAACGACCAGGTGATATTCGTTTCCTTGTATTATTAAACGATTAAAATGCCAGTGTGAACAATCCATAACTTGTAATGTTCTTATGACAATTAGTAACTTACAATTCAAAAATACTATGACGGGTTAAAGTTACAGCTCTTTGGTTTCTTTGTTTTAAATAAATATTTTGTTAATAATTTGGTATTATCTGAATACCACACGGATATCTGATATTCGCAAACTTACAACAGTTATCTTCGGCTTTTATTGACGTAATAGTAGGAATAAACTTGACTTTATATTTTGGGTCTTTGAAAAATATGAATGAAATACATGTTAATTACTTATTTAATATTGAACATTGTCATTCTTAATACATTGTTTCTGTGGGAAAAAATTCTATTCCATCAACGGGATTCGAACCTGCGTCTCAAGAACGGTACGAGAGTGTCGTGAGGAGCTCGTTGGGTTGTTGCAATTTCGATGCGTGCCTCTCTATACTGCCGAAGATATCCGAAGTGGGACTTAAAAAAATTTCTGGCCTGTAGAGAGGCGACATTTTTTGTGTGGACGAGTGTAGATGAAAGAGGATGTGTTCCAACAGTAGGCTATACTCACAAAACAAAACTTTATTTTAACATACCATGTTGCATTTACAGACAAATAAAAGTTGCATTACGGCCCTTATTGACCTATCTGAACTAAAAGACATACTTAGATTATAATTTGGTCACAAAATAGGAATGGCATCTGTTAGAAATGGTAGTATCAATCTGATTATGATTCATGTTCTTTGTTTGGATGTTCTATTTTGTTAGCTTTAAGTTGCAAGTAGTATGGCTTACTGTCATAATTCAAGAACTGTGTAAGTTTGAATACATATTTTAGTTTAGCAGCTTTGACTGGTAACACATTTGCATAAACAGGGGCTGTGGGCATACTTACGAAATTTATGTTTGGTTTTATCATCTTAAAGTAATAATTGACCAGTCCAGTCAATGTTGTACGGGCTTTCGTTGTAAATTCATGGTTGACATGGTTAATAACAATGATGCTGTTAACACGTTAAGTCCTTGAGAGGGCATGATACGCAAAAATGTTTATTAGAATTTGTAGGAAACTGAAAATCAGCTTGGGAACCTTTGTGAGCTTCTCTAGTGAACAACAGTATTTATAACATCATAATTTTCTAACTTTTATTCTGGGGCAGTAGATTACGGTCACTGGTGCGTATCACTTTGCAAAATATTGTTCGTCTTCATTCACAAGGAGATGTTTATAATTCTGGGTACACCAGCCTAGGGATGGGGAATAATTGTCGGAACGGTTGTAAAGAAAGGTACCGAAGATAGAAACTGGAACCCGAGTTTCAAAAATTGGAAAGAATGGTTCCGTCGGAAAATTATATTATTCCAGTACTTTCGTACACCAACCCTACAGAACTTGTTTATGTTTACTGTAATTACTTATTAATTAAAAACTCACGGGTTAAAATTTTAAATGATACAACTATTGCTCGAGTAGACTGTGTTTCTGGAGTCGCAAGTTATGTTACAATGCCTTACTGGAACTGTATCAGCGTAAATGTCCGAGCTCATAAACGGTTCCGGTCTCGGTACAGTTGTAAGTTATGAGAAGTTCCGGCGAATAAACGGAACTTTTGTGAACTCTTTAGAACCGAATAATATATATTTTTAAAATAAACATTAAAACATGAAAACTGTTGTGTATTGGGAGTTGGATGACAAAAACTAAAGAGTAAAGTTAAAATAGTCATAGTTAAGCCATGGTGGAAAATATAGACGTATCAGGTGGAACTGTTTAGGAGACCCGGGACTGTAGTGTTATAAACCACAGTTCCAACAAAATTCCAGTTTCGCAAGGGAGCTGAAATTAAGTGAGCTGCTCTTGATCGGCACATATTATGTATCCAGTAGAATTTAATTATTAGACATTTGTGCGTTAAAGGCGAAACTCCTTCATGCAGTATCGCAAAGAAACGAAAAAAAAAAAAACATTTAAATATCAATACGGTATAGTTTTTGCGAAACCTTATATTGAAACAATTCAGGGATGATAGTATTTTTTTTAATTGATGTCAATTGCACAAAAAATTCAGATTTTTTTTGTTCGCTGTGTAAATTGTATTTACTTTAAAAATAAAGTTGGTATATATTTAGCATACTGATACATCTAGTACGACTTACGACTGGTACAATTTTTTTCATTTTTTCACGAAGCAACTTGAACATCACGTGTATTTGAGTTTGTGGAGCTGTATCGATTATTTTTAAATACATAGCAAGATACGATTCAACCTCTAAACATTATTTAGTCTTTGCAAACTGCAAACGACGAATGCTTCAGTAATTGTAAACACATGTTAAATAAACGTTGCACACAAATTGATAGATAACCGTTTCGGCCCTTATATCTGAAAATAATATTCCTTGTCTTATCGTTAGATAACTTCAACTTTTGAATTTCCGCCAAAAATATTGGTTTACTGACAACACTGATGCTCTGAAGCTCCAGTAAAACCAGTAGACTGAGTAAACGGATGTAGCCTCGCACAGGGTATCGTCATCAACCACCAGTGACTATTAGTACCGTCAGCATTATCGAAACTATAGCTGACATTACTGAAAACACTAGCCAGTGAGATCAGTGAATAACAGACTAGACAATATAATTTGAAAGCAAAAAAAAAAATCATTAAATAAAAGTTTGTGCGCCATCTGTTGAGAAGGTTGGGAATCAGTAGAACTGCTCATGCACTTGGATGAGGATCGAAAGTCGCATAGCTCGTGTGCTGCTGCTTAGGAGCTAAAAATCTAACTACTAGTATGTATCATCAACATTTCGAGAATGGTTTCACCATTTGTTACTAGGGGCGACACAAGTACCAAATAGAGAGCTGATATAAATTTTGGGCATACATCTGTACATGTAGATTTTCAATGATTTTCTAGAGAAGAGAAACTTTTAGGGCAAACGCCTTTAGGGCAAACGATTTTAGGGCAAACGACGGACCAGAAAAAACTTTTAGGGCAAATGCCTTTAGGGTAAATGACTTTAGGGCAAACGACTTTAGGGCAAACGATTTTAGGGCAAATGACTTTAGGGCAAACGACTTTAGGGCAAAGGACTTTAGGGCAAACGACTGTAGGGCAAACGCCTTTAGGGCAAACGACTTTAGGGCAAACGACGCGCTCCCGGTGAAATGATATTAAATGTGTTTCCGATTAACTATCGATATCTATCGAACCCTTCGAGATAACGAGTTGTTTCTTACTTTAAAATGTTGCATTCGTAAATACCCAAAAAGGAGTATTTCGATTTCTCGAAATTCGACTCCCAAAGAGTAAAAAAGAAGGGAAATGTGTTTTTCATTGATTGTCTATACAGCTCGAATTCAATGGGATGTCGCCGTGAGTTTTACTTCAATTTGTTATTATATACAAATGACTAACACAGAATTCCAAGACGTTCCGAAATTTCATAGTTAAGGGGGTGAAAATATGTGAAATTAGTTTTCTAGTATTCCTCCAGATCGAGATAGCGAAATGCACTTTGCTTTAGATTGATGCTTACGTATACATCGAAAATACAATTTAAATATATTTTCCGAATTTATCTCCAAAGAGGTAAAAAAAAGTATAGTGCTTTATCGATTCACAAGCGATTTATATCGACATCATTTATTTTTATGTAGCGACGTGATTTTTTTTTATGGTTGATGCTTACTCGAACACCTGAAACTAATTTTAGGAATTTTCGAAACTCACCACCTATCGTGGTGAAAAGGGGTAGAAAGATATAAAACATGTTTTTAATTATTCGTCGATATACCTTGAAACCAACATCTATCATCGTGTTTTTTCCCGCCCAAAGGACACTAGTATATTAGTTTAAAATTTACTCAAGGGTTTATCGAAATTAACTCTCTTAGGAGCTGAAAATGCGTGGAATGTGTTTTAGATACATCTACGATATACATCGAAACCATCGCCATATTCACTTTATTTTTGCTCCACGATAATGGTTAAGACAATGACCGCAAAAAGATTTTTAAGAAGTTTAAACATTCGAACTCTCAGTACCGTACAGAGGTGATGTGTGTTATTTTAATTAATGGTCGATTTTGCTTCGACTGAACGGGCTATCGATAGAAATATGTTTCAGTGCCTTACATGCACACATGCAGCTCTGTTTTGTGGTCTGTGATTGGCTGTTTGCATATTAATTTGGATTGTTTTGAAACTTTCGAAGTATTTTATTTTCTGAAGCAAGGGGAAAATCATTTTAAAATCATATAATTCATTTAAATAATCTAAATCAATTTCTGAAATATATATTTATTTTGAATTATTTTCTAAATCTGATATATACTTTTTCTAATAATCTGTATACTTCGCAATTTATCCATTTAAAAACACTATATGGTAAGTATTGACTCATACACAATTTTAGGATGATAATTTGTCATATACTTATTATTTTCTTTGTCATATATTTTACAACATTGAAGTATTCCATCTATAATTCCATTCTCAATCTTAATGTTTTATTACAATCTGTTAATAATTCTAGTATTATTTTTGTATGTTTTAATATTGCATCCCACACTAATCCTATCGTGGTCAAATACCGAACAGGATTAACTTTATATGTTTTAATACATTTGTCTCTAAAATTTTCTAATATATTAGCTGATATTAATACATAAGATTTGTTGTATAGTTCAGTATTTGCACCTAGATTTTTAATATTAAATGTATTCTAAACTTTTTGTGCTAATTCATAACCTTTATTTGAAATATCACACTTATAAATAATACTATAAAATGTATTTTTGGTGGTAGTTCAGATTAATTAAATTTTTCAACAGAATCCATATAATCGTATGTAGATAGATCTATTTTAGCTTGCTCTTAAAAAAAAATTCAATATATTTCAAATTTGAAAAATCACTACATAATAACGGTCGTTTACAATTTTCCATATGTATTCTACATTTTTTTTTTCGACTTGAAATTTATCTTACGACAACCAAAACTACGTTAATGTAAGTTTTCAGATAGTTAATCTATACAAGAGGATATAAATTTAAAGGTATCAATAAATCTTAAAATTACACCAAAATCTACATAATTAGCGAATGAAATAATAATTTTGTTCGTTATTTTGGTACTAAATCAATGCTTTATTTATGTATACGAAGATCTCTTACAAATAAATTTGTATCATGTACAGATAACTTATTTATGTGTACGGGAACAAAATTTGGATTTTGATAGTTTAAATTTCAATTTGTATGTGCTGCTTCACGATATGTTCCAGTTATATTGGTCGGGATCCATTACTGAATATTTTACTATTCTTGCTTCGTAAGTGGTATATAATGATTTTTCACAAATATGATAGTTCGTTGGAGCCAAATATTTATTTCGTTCATCATTAATATTAGTGGAATCATTGGTATTACATTTTCGTATTTTTCATCATTTTTATCCTTAAATTGACGTTTTAACAAATACTGTTGATGCGTCTATTCCATCTTAATATACTGGAAATATGGAATAATTATTTTAATATTTTATATAACCACAAGGCTCCTGTATTTTAAATTTTTGTATTGGAACTATCATTATTTACATCACAAGTAGTTATTTTTTAAATAAATGTTCAAGTGAGTGAGTGATTCTGGTCAGCGCTCAACATCGAGGTATTTAGCGCTGGTGAATGATGACATGAGGTGTGTATGGAACAGCGACGGAATGAATGAGCGGGGGAAACGGGAGATCCCCGAGAAAACCCACCACCGGCGGCATCGTCCGGCATGATTCGCACATGCGAAAATCCGAGGACCGATTCCGCCGGGAATCAAACCCGTATCGCCTTGGTGGGAGGCGAATGGTCTGACCATTCGGCCACCGCGGCCCCAAAAAATATTCAACATCTGCATATATAATAAATGGAACTCTCAAAGATTTGTGATAATTATCTAATATTGATTATTATTTTCTGCTGTTGAAGTTCTACTGGAACACCACCATGTTCCTACAATATTTTTCATTTTCGTTTAATTTATCTTCAGAATAAAAATTTTGTAGACATCTGTTACCAAGATATTTTCCCTTGTATTTTTTGAAAGTTGCGATCCAACAAGTCGAGAAAGGTATTTTCTACAATAATAAAGATCATTAATTTAATTTGAATATATATTAAATTAATGTGTTTGTCAATTTTATTATTTGTAACGGATAAAATGTTTACTACTGTTCTTCCTTTTTCCTTTTTTCTCGTATGTTTAAACATTTATATAAATATTAGTTTTTTTTTCCCAAATTGTACCATTAGTCTAATTGCATTGGCAATTCTAAACCTTTAAGAGAATAATTTATTCATGTGCATACTGTTTATATTTGTTTTCTATTTGTGGATCTTGTTTCGTAGAATGAATTGTGGATAAAATTGACGACTGGAAACATTTCTAATCAGTAGTTTGAATATTTAAAACTGATTTTTTTTATCTTAAATTCTTGTGGAAGATTAATGTATGAACGCCTTTTAATTGATTACGTTTATTTACTCTTAATTCTAGTTCAAATATTTGGTTTAGTACCCAATAATATCCTTTTCTTCGAATTCTCCTAATTCAGCTAAAATTTCATATTTCTATCTTTGATAGTAATCATCTAAATCAGTTGTTTTTAAGATAATAAATTTTTTTTTATAGGATTTTTCTTGAAATTCTTTATAATCACTAATTCCTCTCTTAAAAGCAGCTGAATATTTAAAACATATATTTATTTCCATTTTGTTCAAGCCTTTCCTTTATTTTATTTATTATAATTAGTTTTATACTATTAACTAATATTTTTTAATCTTTTTCATCAAATTTACTTATAAAAACCATATGATTTGTATTTATTTTCAAATGTGATTTTTCATATATTTCATAATCATCATTTATGAAATTTTTTTTATTTAATTTATTGCTTCTATATGATTATTATTTCGTTAGTGCTTTTTTGTATGTTTGATTGAAATCTGCTTCGCAAGTTTCACATTTTATCACAGCTTTTTCGCATTTAGGATTTTGTTTACTTTTGATTCAGTTTTAGCCTACTTTCCGAAGAAGAAAGTAGGCTTATGATATCACCTTTCTGTCTGTGTGTCCGTGTGTGTAAGTGTGTCCATGTGTGTAAGTGTATCCGTGTATGTGTGTATGCGTGTCCGTGTATGTGTGTAAGTGTATCCGTGTTTTGTGTAAGTGTGTCCGTGTGTGTAAGTGTGTCCGTGTGTGTAAGTGTGTCCGTGTGTGTAAGTGTGTCCGTGTGTGTGTGTGTGTCCGTGTGTGT
>PNEQ01107606.1:5175-16417 GCA_003012365.1 Medauroidea extradentata | reverse complement strand
GTCTTCTTTTTCAGTGTCTAATTCCTGCACCACAGCACTTTTACTCTTACAACACCGCCCATAATGCCCTAACTTTCCACATCGGTAGCATGTCGCTTCCCTGGCCGGGCAGTTCGACCATTGATGCATTGGGGAAATACCACACTTCGAACATTTGCTGTTGGTGCCATTGCTGTTGGTTCCTTCACATCTTTTCTCTTGCTGCCACCTACTTCTGTTCGGGGTATGTTGGCCCTTAGTGTTTCTAAGAACGTCCACACTTGCAACCCCACTTTCACGCACTAGTTGTTGCTGGTTATGCACTACTTCTGCCTGACGAATTCTTTTTACCGCCTCCGTGGCAGTGAGGTTATGATCCATTTGTAATGTCTCTGATAGTTTGTCGTTCGCGATACCAATGACTAAAACTGTAGTAATAAGGTCCTCTTTAAGATCTTTTAATTCACATGTCTCTGCTAATTTGTACACCTCATTGATAAACATATCGGCCTGTTCACCTTCTTGCTGTCGGCGCTTGAAGAACTTAGCCCGTTCATATATTAAAATTTTTTTTTACTTGAAAGAACTGGCTGAATTTTTGTTTAACAGTGTCGTATTTGCCGACCTGCTCCGCTGTTAGCGCCAATGACACCAACAAATCGTCCGCTTCTGGCCCCATACAATAGAGCAACATGTTTACTTCAGACTGTTCTGGCTTTTCTTCTAATTCTGATGCCCCGCGAAAACGTTCGAACCGTTTTATCCATCTTTCCCATTCTGTTGGCCGTCGAAAGTCAAAATTTTCTGGCGGCAGTATCTGAAACTGTGCAGCCATTGTTATTGTTTACAACTCGCGCGATCCACTACCGACTTGTTTATGTTGACGACATTCGTTTACTTCCTTCGCTCTCGGCCTACAAGATACTAATATGCTTCCACACAGCTTTGTTCTATTGCCGTACATTTATTTAACGACAACCCCACATCTGACACCATGTCTTGTTACGTGCTTGCCTTTATTACTTATCGTCCACCATTGTACATACCATACCGTTACTACCTCTGCCAACCTTACAACTCCCACCACCATATTTCCCAACACTACACAGTCAAAGAGAAGAAAGTTACATTTCGTAACATTGTAGACTGCAAAATTATTTTAAAGGAAGAACATATGCACATGTACCAAGTACAGGGGTAAATGCCCATTACAAATCGAAAGTATTGCTATTTTGTTCTCTGGAAACCACGTGGATCACTAGTCCAAAGGATTAAAAAAAAAAAACACTTCTTGGGAAGAAAAAATGATTTAAAAACTGACTCATTTTTATATGGAAAGTCTCCTTCCAGAGATAATTGATCCTCGCTATCCCAGGAACATGGACGTTAGGGAACCCAATAGTAATACCTGAATATGTTCATGTGAAATGTTTTTTTAACGTAGTTTGTGCCCAAGTAGACACAATTGAACTTTTTTTGAAGATTGAGGTTTTTTTAAATTACCTACTTGGTTATAAGTAAAAATGTTAAACTACTGAAGTATGCTGTTCGGATGAAAGTTATTCCTGAATATATCTGTGGGCCTGTAAATGAGCAGATGAGTGCCATTGTCAGAACTTTTGCCCGTAGAATTAAATATTGAAGTTCTTTATTATTTTTAATGGAGTATTGTAATACCTCCATGGAACGATTACACGAAACTTCCTTAACATATACCATGGTAGGATCCTCTTGAAGTTTCTTAACATATACCATGGTATGATCCTGTTCATGTTCCTTATTATATACTGTGGCTGGTTACTCTTCAAGTTCCTTAACACATACCATTGCTGGATCCTTTGCATGTTCCTTATTATATACCATGGTAGGATCCTCTTGACGTTCCTTAACATATACCATTATAGGATCCTGTTTTTGTTCCTTATTATATACTGTGGCTGGTTACTTTTCTTCAAGTTCCTTAACACACACCATTGCTGGATCCTCTTCATTTTCCTTAACAAATACCATGGTAGGATTCTCTTGAAGTTCCTTAACATATACCATGGTAGGATCATGTTCATGTTCCTTAATATAGACAATGGCTGGATCCTCTTGAAGTTCCTTAACACATACCATTGCTGGATCCTTTTCATGTTCCTTATTATATACTGTTTCTGTTTACTCTTCAAGTTCCTTAACACATGCCATTGCTGGATCCTCTTCATTTTCCTTAACATATACCATGGTAGGATCCTCTTGAAGTTTCTTAACATATACTATGGTAGGATCCTGTTTTTGTTCCTTATTATATACCATGTCTGGTTACTCTTCAAGTTCCTTAACACACACCATTGCTGGATCCTCTTCATGTTCCGTATTATATACCGTTTCTGGTTACTCTTCAAGTTCCTTAACACATGCCATTGCTGGATCCTCTTCATGTTCCGTATTATATACCGTTTCTGGTTACTCTTCAAGTTCCTTAACACATGCCATTGCTGGATCCTCTTCATTTTCCTTAACATATACCATGGTAGGATCCTCTTGAAGTTTCTTAACATATACCATGGTAGGATCCTGTTCATGTTCCTTAATATAGTCCATGTCTGGATCCTCTTCATGTTCCTTAACACATACCATGAATGGATCCTCTTCATGTTCCGTATTATATACCGTTTCTGGTTACTCTTCAAGTTCCTTAACACACACCATTGCTGGATCCTCTTCATTTTCCTTAACATATACCATGGTAGGATCCTCTTGAAGTTTCTTAACATATACTATGGTAGGATCCTGTTTTTGTTCCTTATTATATACCATGGCTGGTTACTCTTCAAGTTCCTTAACACACACCATTGCTGGATCCTCTTCATGTTCTGTATTATATACCGTTTCTGGTTACTCTTCAAGTTCCTTAACACATGCCATTGCTGGATCCTCTTCATTTTCCTTAACATATACCATGGTAGGATCCTCTTGAAGTTCCTTAACATATACCATGGTAGGATCCTGTTCATGTTCCTTAATATAGTCCATGTCTGGATCCTCTTCATGTTCCTTAACACATACCATGAATGGATCCTCTCCAAGTTCCTTAACACATACCATGGATGGATCCTCTTCATGTTCCTAAACATATACTATGGTAGGGTGCTCTTCATGTTCCTTATTATATACCAAGGCTTGATACTCTTCATGTTCCTTAACATATACCATGGCTGATTCCTTTCCAAATCCCTGCACTTGTTTCATCTTTAATGACGTCGATGTCGATAAGATGTAAAGTTCTTTTTAAAATATTAGAGTGACAATATACGTTATAGCGCTAATTAAATATTCTGTTTGCTGTAACCAAAAAATTTTTCCGTTTCTATTTTGCTGCTTAATATTTATATGGGTTTATTTGGCTGCATCATACAATTATGAGTAACGAACATGAGTGCTTCGATAATATAGATTGTGTCCGTCCGTTATATAGTCAATTTTACGTATGTCAATTTCGTTCAGTGTAGGATAATAATCTAATGAGGACTGTTTGAATTTGAATGGATAAAGGAGCGAGTGTTTGGCGGGTTAATCTGGCAGCATCCCAAGTGCTGCATACGCTGGCTTATAACTATACAAGGCAGTGCATGTCATATCCCTACGAATTGTATTGACACTTATTTGTTGCCGGCTTGCAGTAGTCAAAGATGTGTCAAAACAGCTGTCACCTATTCACGAACGCAACAGTGAATTATTCGTTCTTGACATTCTGCGAAATTCTCGTGCTTCTGTAATGAAGCATTGTTGTTATACTGTAATGTCGTATTAAATGCACTGTTATAATTGCCACAGAAATCAAAAATTAACTATCGATGAATGATCATTAACCACTACATGCAGAGACACACAAAATATTTAGTTGGGTCAACAAAATGAACATTATGGTTAAACTTCCAAGCAAATCTGTACATTTGGTGCAACCAAATATTTTATTGGGTTGGATACTTTTTCAGTTGTTCTGTATTTTCTGTTGCGTAAAAACAGTTACATATCCATACCGTTTCGTATTTTGTTGTGTTAGCAAAGTATTTTTGTAAACTTATGAAGTTACATTCTAGCCAATGTAGAATCATTATAATAAATATTTTTTAACATGGTGTTCAAAGTATATAACTGTACTGCATATCAAAATAAATGACAGTGTGTGACTGAAATATTAAAACGTTTCAAACTGTAACTATTTTAAATAATTTGTTTATTCTTCATCTCCAGGTATCATTATACGGACACGAATAACAGTCGTAGAGATGTTAGATGTGATAGAATTATTTGATACCTTTATTTAAAAATATAAAATTTATGTGTATGCGAAGAATTCTTTCTTGAAATTAAGACGAGCAGGAGCGCCGAAATAATGTAATCCACACTCATGGCTTGACTAATGTAATCCACACTCATGGCTTGACTAATGTAATCCACACTCATGGCTTGACTAATGTAATCCACACTCGTGGCTTGACATGGTATGGAATAGGCACTGGCTGTGCACAGTGACAACGATGAGGTTCTTTGTTCCTTGTACCATTATAACATCGTGATGAGAACTGAACATTAAAAAAAAAAAAAACTAAATTTTTCAGTTGAAATTTAGGTTCAAAATATCAGAACCCGTTACAGAAACGTTTTCACAATATTTTGATAGTCATGTTAGTTGAGAATTACAATATAATCAGATAACCTAGTAGTAGTACTATTCTGTTATTTGATTGGTACATTAAATGTATTTTTAAAAATACACATATTCAGTAAGTAGTGACCTGGTGAAGTATTACATTGAAATATGTGTTTGTATGTTACAGGAGCGTAGCCAACAATTGAGCGACGAGAAGTCATTGTCAGAACATCTTAAGCTTCCAATACAACGCATCAACGACTACCAATTGCTGCTCAAGGTAATGGCTTGTTTTCTTACTATTGCCGAGTGATTGTATTCATAACGTGCTGTATGTATTCCAGAACCTGCTTTGCTTGCTATTTGTAACTGCTTTCAGTAATCCTTACAAAGTAATTGGCGTTTGGAAACAACCATTAGAATAAAATTAATTTACTACACGATACTTAAAATTTGGTTCTATAGATCCACTCGCCATGGTAAGAGTTCTCAAATAGTATAAATCTACACAAGTCACTGTCGGGGGCAAGACCAAGTCAGGTAATACAGCAGATAGATTCGAGTTCGTGACGACACTGATTTAATCTCCATCAAAATATATTCCAATATCGGTTTCTAGAATTTCCAAAATATCGTAAAAGAAATTGTCATGTTTCGTGCGTATAGTCCACATAGTTAAAAAAAAAAAAAAACTTTTACAGCAAAGTCTCTCAGAAATTTGAATGTATTCATCTAAAGCTTTAAATTTATTTTTAAACATAATATTTAACTGTTTTTTGGTGATATACATGATAAAATATGTTATTTTTAAAATCTATATATTGAATATCAAATTGTGCGGTGTTCGCATGAACCCATTCACGTCAGCAGATATATTTACAGTAAAATGTGCAATGCCCAACATGTCTGTAGTTTCTGACAATACGGTTTTCGTCTCTGTGGGTCGTGCAGCCACACCAGCTGCCATTCTTGAAACATCTCTTCAAGTCCCTTCCGTTCATACCTCGTTCGAGCATTGCATAGTCAAAAATGTATCAACTTGAATTGCCAAGTTCCTTTTCCTTGTATGGAAAGGGTAGAATTCTCTCTATCCTTCGGCCCATTTCACATCGCCAATAACCGCTTGTCATGTCCAAGGTTTTGAACCATTTGGACCCAGCCATGCTATGTCATCTGTCCGAGGAAGTGGTAAGTCTTTCGTGGGCGCATCATATAAGCCGCCAGTAAGCTACACAAAACCTTTTTGAGTCATTTTCTTATTAACCAACAATGTGGAAGATTATCAAGATCTGATCGATTGTTATATCACATCTAAATCCTTCATTTCCTTCAAAATGCCGTCAACTACCTCATGTAAAGCCAGATGCAGATGCTTTGGGGTTGCTTGATAAGTCTGACCTCTTCTGTACAATATGGTAGCAAACAAAGGATATCCTACCAAAATCATGAGAAGCACACGGAAAAGAAATCTGATTCTTCAATAAGAATTCTGCTACAGCTTTCTTTTATCTCCAGTCCAGATTTTCGTTTGTCCTCTCGAGTAGTTCTTTAACTGGTTCTTGCAGAGTATGCTTTACATTGTCCTCCCTTAAGACCTTAGGCCCAGTTGTGTTTATCTGGGAAACCTGCTTACACAACCCAATTATAGCCCACTCCTTAAGACGAATTGCCTTGTCAGTCAAGCTATTATTCTATTAGGGAGATTATCCAAACTTTATTAAACTAGAGTCCTTACTACAAGTACTCTTTTAGTACGGAAACTTCTAATAGATTCAATTAACCCTAAGCACCTGTCAAATTTACCTCCAGAGAACCCTGATATCACAATTTCACTGAAAGCTGGCAGCACAGTGGTCTGACAGTAAAGTAGTGGACAGCTGACTGGTGATGATAAATCTTGTCGTTGTATATATATCAACTCTGTTTCACCTATCCTCAGGACTCCAATTTAAGTGTCAATACAGCATCGTAGATTGTGCAGTACATCTAGCCCCTAGTAACATGGAGCTGTAGTATCTGTTATGTAGACCTTATGTTCTAACTTCAGATCACCCAACTTAGGTTGCATAATTTTCGTCCCTTTCACTGCTGTTGTCTCACCAGTTACAGTTGTTAACAGGCATTGTCAGATATTTTGGCCGCCCCTGTATCTACGACCATCTGAAAGGGAACATCATCCAGGCTGCCTTCTTCTATCAATGCATCAAGTTTATGGTTGTCCGAACGTATGTCAAGAATTGTGGGGTTTACCTCTAACAATCCCCGGCCTTCGCTACTGAACAAAGTGGTTTTAGCTGATTGGTTGTTCTTCCCTGGCTCTCCATTTGTGGTTCCCTCGCTGATATTGTTGGCAATGGATTATCATGGCTGGTTGTTGTTTAGTCAGGGCTTATTAGATATTTATAACCATAAAATGGGGTGAATAGGGATTAAATTTCAAATCAAAAGTTCTAGTATGCGATTTTATAAACAGAGTTTTTACTTAAGGTTGGCAAGTTAATAATTTTACAAAGAGTGTGTTGAAATATAATTTGATTTAAGACAAAAGTCTAAACTGGTAAGGTGAAGAGGTCAAATGCAGGAACAGGGATATTGGCACAGTTAGTTTCTTTCTGTATTTTTGTAGAGGATAAAAAATATTGGAATATTGTAAAAAATATTAACATTACAGAGAATTAAGATAGAAAAACTGACAAAATGTCGCATCCCGAAGTGTTTTACTTATTCAAGATCAGGATAAGCATTATACGTTTATTAGGCTGAATCGCATGTGTTCGTATAGTAAGCTTAATAAACTAATGCATGGCGCATATCCACAAATTAACTTCCTTGTTTTTATCGCTAGGGGAGACAGCAGTAATAATAAATGTTACACCATCATAATAAATGGTCTTAAAATAATAAATATAGCCAAGTACCCTTACAAAATAACAAACGATTTATGATACCTTATCATCAGATTTCTTTATTTAGTACTAGCATAAATATTATAGACGTCAAAGTCGTATTGTCAATTAGATCTTTAACAATGTAAATATATGTAAAAAAGACGCAACTATGATTATCAAAGGTAGTGTAACGAATCAGCGCTCTCGAGGGCGTTGGGCGGTGTCACCTGGTGGGCCGCGCGACCTTCCCCTCCTCTGCTCGCTACCTACAGCCCCGGCGCCCATCCTCATCTTCGCTATCTCCAGTCACATGACGTGTTATTAGGCTGTGCTTCACTTCCTTTCCCCCCATCGTCCCATACCCTGGCGACGCGTGCTGCTCGTGCCTTGCTGACATCACAGGCGTTCTGATTGGGTGGGCATCTGTCAGTCATCCGGGACAATAATTCAGCTCGGATGTAACTGAAAGTTCCCACATCTAAAATGCTCAGTTCACATTAGCCAGTATTATCGGCGGGGTCTGAGAATATTCTGGGCATCGTCGCGGGCGACTATAAGTACCGGTTCACTGCCGCATAGACAGAGTGATTGCGGCGTTTAGTTGGTGAGTGTTCGCGACGCACTCGACAGCGAGGGACGGTACGGGACCAGCAGATCGAGGAGAAGTTATGGACGTGTGGACGACGGTGACATTTTTCGAGTGGTATTAGTAAGTGTGAGAGTGGACGAACAGGTCGAACTGTAGCTGTATTTTGTGAGACATATTCTAGACAATAACTAATTTGGTTGGAGGGTTAATTTGAGAGAGAGAGAGACGATATTAATTATACACTAGAGTATTAAATTAGGCATTAAGGGAGATTCCCTGCATATAAAATCTGTAAGTTTATACTTGAAAATGGTGAATCCTGAGTGCTCCATACTTAATGTAGAGTGTCATAATTAAATTAAGAACTTTAATTTACTTATTTAACTATATAAGCCCTCCATCCCAAACGAACCTAGCTGTGCCCAGGACAGCAAAGATGTTACAGTATTATATCAACCATTACAATGTTGATAGCTAACTTTTCTTTCAAAAGAACATAACATGTATTAGATCACACTGCCACTGGAATAGCGTAAATTAAGTATTTTTAGTCATATATCTAATATATCGATTAAATTATATTGTTTTGCCAAAGTTGAGATAGATTGATACATATTACTCTAAAGCATTTATTAGGGTAAGTGTGCCTAATACCGCACGTGTTCCTAATATCGCACCCCTTCGTTTCCAAGCCAGTAGGTGCTGCAATCTCGTGGCGACCAGATAAACTACTTCGACTTGATGTCCGCTCCGTGTGGCGTTGCAGTAGACAAAGATAAGTGCGTGTAATTGTTTCTGTTGACATTTAAACGAAATCGTGCACCGAAAATATTTTGAGGGGAAGATTTCAAATTAGAATATTGTAACCTTAGGTAAGTGATAAAAATTATGTAACAACGTCAACAGGTTTGCCGTACATCGTAGTGTAACTAGTTGTGATTGGGAAGCGTACACGTTACTAGTTCATTTGTTGTCAGTAGCCATATATGTTTTACATGATGTGCCTAATACCGCACCAAGGCTGTGATCATAATATCACACTGGGCGATATTAGGAACACATTTCGTACATACAGTTATTTACAGCCTACCTTTTGATTTTGGCAAACTGTTATCACGTATGGGGTGTGTATATTCAATTTATGTCTGAGTTGATATTAGTTGGGCGAAATTTAATTAACAATTCCTCCCTTGATACTTATGCTTTAAGTTAATTGACATAAACGTAGTTGGGAATTACTTGGAAAATATGAAAAATATAAATGTTTGTTCGGAACAACTGTAGCATGCTTTCATAATTTACGACATTAATGCAGTATTGAACCACCAGTCCACTTTTAAAGAAATTTGTAACTTAAACAACTAGTTATATTAAATGAAACATTAAAGTTAGAATGTAACACACGTGTGACAACAAAGTGAGACTGAGTTTAAATATTTGGGCAAATCTTAACATATATGGCTATTAAAAAGTAACTTCCCAATATAGGCCTACATTTTAGCTATAATGTAGTTAGCTATAAGAATACTGACCTGTATTATTGCAGATTGGGCCGAAAAAACGGAAACTATGGTCGGAAGGAAATATGAAGAGTGCAATAATGGCAGTCAGGAGAAAGGAAATGGGACTACAGCGAGCATCTAATGTTTTCGATGTTCCTAAGTCAACGTTGCGGGATAAGGTTAATTCTGAAGAAGAAAATGTGGAAAAATTAGCATCTACACAGCTTGGCAGAAAACCTATTCTCACAAAGGCATTGGAGGATGCTCTCGTAGAATATTGTTTGGATATGGAGAAGAGATTTTATGGCCTAACAACTAAGGATGTAAAGAGAATGGCTTTTCAGTTATCGGAAAGAAATGGGATTCCGCATCCTTTCAACAAAGAAGACGAAGCTGCTGGGTGGAAGTGGCTTCGTTCCTTTATGAAAAGGAATCCTCAGCTACGCCTCAGAAGCCCCCAAGCAACATCTTTAGGCAGAGTGAAAGGTTTCACACAGGAAAATGTGAATCATTTTTTTGACATCTATGAACCTCTACTGGATCTTATAGACAACCAGCCCAACAAAATATGCAACTGTGACGAAACAGGTTTAACTGTTGTCCAACATAAACCGAGCAAAATCGTTGCCATGAAAGGAAAACGCCAGGTGGGAGCAGTGTCATCCGCATAAAGGGGCTCTTTGGTTACGGTGGTGACCTGCATGAGTGCCGCGGGACATTTTATTCCACCCCTTATTGTATTTCCCAGAAGAAACATGAAGCAAGAACTACTAGATGGGGCTCCTAATGGTTCTATCGCAGTATGTCACACATCAGGGTGGATACAAATGGATAGTTTCGAGCAGTGGTTTAAGCAACAGTTTTTGAAGAATGCTAAGCCCACAAAAGAAGATCCTGTGATTTTAGTTTTGGATGGACACTATTCTCACACAATAAATGTAGAACTTTTGGAAATAGCTCGTGAGAATGGTGTTCACATCATATCTTGGCCTCCACATTCACTCACAAAATGCAACCGCTTGATAGATCGTTCATGTTCCCATTGAAAACCTATTACAGCCAGGCTGTTGAGACATAGTTGAAACAAAACCCAGGCAGAGTTGTCACTCATTATCAAGTGGCCCGTCTCCTAGGGGAAGCATACAACAAATCAGCTACAGTTGCAGTTGCCGCAAATGGTTTCAGAGCATCAGGATTGTACCCATGCAACCGTAAAATTTTTGAAACCCACGAGTTTGTAACTGAAATAGAACCAACAGACAGACCAGAAGCTGCATCATCAGCTCAGCTAAAACCTACATCAGCACATCCAACAACTATTTCATCAGCACAGCCAATAACTGCATCATCAGCACAGCCAATAACTATTTCATCAGCACAACCAACAACTACTTCATCAGCACAGTTAACAACTGCAGCTCAGCCAACATCAGCAGCCCAGCCAACAACATCAGCAGCCCAGCCAACAACATCAGCAGCCCAGCCAACAACATCAGCAGCCCAGCCAACAACATCAGCAGCTCAGCCAACAACATCAGCAGCCCAGCCAACAACATCAGCAGCTCAGCCAACAACATCAGCAGCCCAGCCAACAACATCAGCAGCCCAGCCAACAACATCAGCAGCTCAGCCAACAACATCAGCA
>PNEQ01107605.1:0-23633 GCA_003012365.1 Medauroidea extradentata | reverse complement strand
AACGTCTGTGATGAATTAATGTTTCTAGTCGCATCGCTGTGTAGTAATATACTATGTCGTAAATAAACGTTTATTGATAGAAATATTTCGTAAAAAATATTAACAGAAGCGTAAAATAACGAGATCTGAAGCAGAAATCGTTGAAACATATTCCAAAGTCTGTGTAAATATATGTTGAAAGAGTTAAACCGTTTAGAATCCTGCGTAAGAAGGCGGCAACCAGTGAAATCGAACGTAGCTCCGTCGCTAGCGCGCCGCGAGCAGAATTCAAGCCGGTTGCGGGTGGGTAGGCAGCCCACTTGCCAGTTCTGTGTTGAATCGAAACACACTGTACAGTTCCGACTATCTGCAGCCCCACCTGGCAACAACCTACGAGCCGCCATTGTGTGCACTGCTCATTTGAATCACTGCTTCTGTAAATCTTCCGGTACAGCCCCTGTAGACTTACGTGTGCATTGTTATTATCCTCAGTGTAACTCGTGACTAGAATAAATATACAGACCGGTAACTTTTTAGCGAGTCTGGTTTGAGTATTCTAGTCACGACTAAGTATGATTCTCACTACTGAGTTATGAAGAGATGTTAAGCACTCGCAAAGAAGTTCTTTCGTTTGGAGAGGAATCTGATCCCGCAACTAACTACCAGACTTCACTTTTTGTGTCTAAACTGTTGGCAAGTTTTTTCCTAGCTTTGTACCAATGAGCAGTCATTTCCTCTACTCAATATTCAAATAATTCATACCGATTCTGTAATTTCTACAATGCTTGATCCTCTAGTCCACAGTGTATCCAGATGAGAAGCCATATAGGTCAACAGTGCCTACAAGGGGGTTAAGGGTGGGAATGCCAACCCCTGCATTTAGAATTTTAAGTGTATAAAATTTATTTTTTGTGTTTTGTTATTTATATAATGCTAACTCAAGCATATAAAACTAAAGTTTTATTGTTAAAGTTTTAATTTATACATGATTAATTGATAAAACTTATGCAACAAGGTCACTGTAACCGAAAAAAAATCTTGCCCCCCCCCCCCCACCACCTGAAGAAAAATCTCAAATGACGTCCGTGGATCATTGTATTTCTCCTCAAACTGTTCGGAAATGAAGAGTATAACAAGCTAGCAGAAAAGTACATCATGCTTCATCCACGAATGCAGATTCAGCATCATATCGATAGCTACACAAATGGACGTGAAGTTGCCTCGTGCGGGTATTAGTGGTGTCCAACCAACTTGTTTCAATGCCTTATGAGCACATTTGCAGATATGCCTCATGATTACTGCCTGGGTGTTTTAAACTCAGAAGAGTCTTGGGATTCTATCATCAAATCACGGACGAGTGTGTAAACTCACTCAGTTTGGCACGGCCAGGTGAACTATGCCTCTGCACAGACACACACTACCAATAATCATGAGTCTGTGCTGCAGATGTGCACGTAAGGCACGCGAGCCAGTTAGTGCTAATTTTTTTCACCAAAAATCAGTGGCTCTACCCACGTTTCATGAAGAACTACAATCACAATGTCTGTCCTACATATTTCTTGTCTTGTAGGCATACTTACATCGTTCCAAATTTCCAGTAAAGACTGTAATTAGATACAACAACCAAGCGACATTTCGAATCTTGTTATAATATAAATTATTTCGTATCACCACAAACAAAAATTAAACTAGTATTTGTTAAACCATTTTAATTACTTCCTTTAAAAATATAGGAGAAAAATTATATATGTTCCTTGCTTTTTTTCAATGCTGCTGAACGTGTGCTAGATAATGTCAAAACAATTACTTTGTTTTAAAAAATAAGTTTGTAAAGTAATTCATTAAACTTCGTGCCCTTCTCTAAAGCGTTTTTTCTCGCGGCTGAATAATTGCGAAAATTGGTGTTTTTCCGGCCCTTTTCAGAACTGAAATTCTTGGTGCAGAATCTTTTAAAAGATATGTAAGTGTACAATATATATTTTTCTTAATAATACATCATATAATGAGGGTGTCGCCGCACAAATTGTCACAGAGGCGAGCTATCGGCACCTAGATGATAGGTTGAGGCATTATGCTCAAGCAATATAGCCCTTAGCGCTCCGCATTTCTTGGCTTGTAACGCACCAAACACACCCGCTAAGGCGGTCACCTTAAGTGTTCGGGCACCATGCTGCCGCAGTGCTACTGCCGCTGTGAAAGCTTGCGTGCTTCAACTCCGGTGAGAATACGGCACTTCTGTGCCTTCCACGCCGTGTTCCTTCAGCCCGAATCCAATTCACTAAATGTTGAATACCCTTTCACAACAAATTCTCTCAGTGTTAGTCGCGAAATTACTGCTCCTCCGTCCCCTTTCCTTCCTTTCTCTCTGTCTGCATGGTTCTCTCTTTCTTCCCCTGCCTCTTTCCTTGGCGTCCAGAAAAGAGAAGAACTCGTTCCGGCTCTCCGTCCGAGCTGCGAAACTCTAATTACAGGAACTCAAACGATTCTGGGTCTCCCCAAGAACATTCCCTCGACATCGGAAAGGAAGGAGGGGAAAGGGAAAATTCCGTGGCCTCTTTCTTCGTCCAAGTCGCAGCGTCGCCTTTCTGTCAGTCTCTCTAGATGTTCTCCATAATCATTTTCTCGGGACTAAGAAGCACCCCACACAGCTCACGGCCATTCTATGGATATTCGTAAGATTCCTTCTCGTGTATTCTGGAGATATACGTCAGACATTCTCGTTAGCGCTTGTAGAATTGTAAAAATGTCACCTATTACTAAAACTGCCTGTATTGCGATGATTAGGTTCACCCTGAGACATATTTAATTGCACCGCAATTATTAGAAGGTGGTACATATAACATTTTTGAACGATTCTTTCAATGGGGTAAGTTACAACCTGAAGAAGTATTTTGGACATTCGCCACTGCAGCAGTGACGTATGTCCATAATTCTCCTTTAGTTGGTACATTTAATGGTTTTTTCACCCTGAATGAGTAGTTCTCAATTTATTTATAGAAACGTTTTTTGCACAAGTAAACGCAATGCTGCTGCTCGCGAAAATTGTAAACACAAGAATATAAAATTACCGAAGAACCTCAAAAGTAATTTCATATTTTTTGCAATGTTTCTTCTAAGCTTCGAACGCGCAAAATAAGCCTTTGAGGCTGCCATCTAAAATCTTCCTTTTTGCGTTGTCGTGGTAACCTATGTTAACAAATATTCTGTCACGTTGGAATGGAGAATATGCACCCACGCGCACACACACCACACACAAGCACACGTGCATAAACATACACAAACATATACTGAAGACATATCTCCATAAATTTACGAAAATAATTTTGATTAAAGTTCGCCAGGTATACATTTCATTTATCCGCATACTTTACACTGCATAGCATTTATTTTGAAATTTTTAATGTTTTATTAAATTCAGTTGTGAACATCATATTTTCTTACAGTAACTACAAAAATGAAAGTACTTAAATTAAAGAAATATATATATATATATATATATATATATATATATATATATATATATATATATATATATACACACACACACTTAATTTTGGATAATTTTTTTTTGTCGTGATCATAAAATTACTACAAATATATATATTTTTTAAAAAAATGTTGCTAAATATTTTTTTCGCTTTAATCTACAGCTGATATGACTAATCAGTAGTGAAAGTACCTCAAGTAATAAAGTAAAGAATTTATGTTCATTCTCTCTCTTATTGATTATGATATTTCACGAAACACGAGCACTATAGCAGATGATCTGAAAGTGTGCCTGAACTTGTAAAAAATCCTCACAAATGCCTTGTGAATGTAGTTACAACCAGCAGTTTCGCTGTAACTTCAAGCATGTAACCGCGGTAGCCACTCTTAACTGGCCCTATGTGCAGTTGAGCAACTGAAGGGCGCTACCGTCCCCGAACACACTACTGACCGCAATCACGGTACAATACAATGGTAACATACATGATTGAAATATCTGAGCTCTATACAGGAAGACGTCTGTAATACCATACTGTATGTACGTCCCGATGCAAGAGATTAAGGGTGTTCACGTGGTAAAAATTCAAAATTTTATATTTGCTTGACATGGTGTTAGTTTTATAGACGTCACTTGTGACTAAATTTTCCACCTGTAGAATTTTTTTAGCTCTCATAGTTTTCCCATGGCGACACGTCAAAGTCAGAATTTGAAAGTTACAGGAACATAGGTTTAACAAAAACCAAGTAACTTACTCGAATGAAATAATTTACACTGAAATGAGATATTATGGGCACTATGCTAAAAGATTTAAAAAACACACAACAAAGTAATATTGTCGTTTTTAAAAATTGCCATAAATGAGGTAAATATTCGTCATTTTCGGATTTTTTTTTTTAAGTACAAAGGAATTCCATTCTGTGATTTTAAATCTTTTAGCATAGGACACATAACATCTAATTTCAGTGTAAATTATTTCATTCGAGCAAGTTACTTGGTTTTTGTTATACCTATGTTCCTGTAACTTGCAAATTTTGACTTTGAGATGCCGCCATGGGAAAACTATGAGACTAAAAATTTATACAAGTGTAAAATGTAGTTACAAGTAACGTATATAAAACTAACACTATGTCAAGCAAATATAAAATTTTGAACTTTTGCCATGTGAAGGCCCTTAATGACCACAAATTGCAGGACAGTGCAGTACTGATTACATGGCAGAACACGCACCCACACGCATATAAGATAATTTACAATAAACATGGGCGAAGTAACTTATTTGATCGTAAGGGGGAGGGGGTGAATTACTGGACGAAAAACCTTGGCACTTTAGGTATGATCGTCTACATATGTTTTAGTCACTACTATACAAGCAAATAAAATAATGTCATATCAGCGTGGGAAAATAAGAAAATGTAAATGTAAAAAAAAATTGGAAACGGAGGAGAGCAAGAGACATAATTTGACTCCACCCCCCACCACAATTATGTTTACTTAAGGACGTTGGACCCGTAAAAATTAGAACTCTCATATTTTTGCCAAACACTGTTCAACTTTTACACATAAGATAACATGTCATTTCTCCAAATAAAAAAAAATAGGCCCCATAGTTTTTACGTAATCAGCTATCAAAGTCACAAAATGGCAGTTGCGGTGCAGCCATAATAATAAAATATAGTTAACTAGCAGAAACAAGATAATTCATATTGATACTTATAGATATGAGTTTCTTCAAGACACTTTTATAAACACAAAGCGATACATTTTTTATTCTATTTTTTTTTTTTTTTAATATGAAAATTAGTACATTTTTGCATAACTTTGACTTTTGGCTACTACTGAAATTTTTAAAACTAACTTTTGTCAGAAGTGTCATAAAATGCAAATATTCATTGACTTCCAGTTTCTGTATTTTTTAATTCATTAGTTCATTCCTTCTTTTTTATTTTGGCTACACCGCAATGGCCATTTTGTGAATTCGACGAGTGATAATGCAAAAACTATGGGGCCTAATTTTTTTATTTGGGGAAATAACGTGTTATCTGATGTGCAAAAGTTGAACAGTGTTTGGCATAAATAAAAAAAATTAAATTTTACGGGTTCAACGCCCTTAAGAGGGAGGTGACCACCCCTCCGGCCCCACCCCCTTGTTGGCACGTCTCTGGTCATAATTACTTTTTAGTTATTATGAAGTTGCTTATTTGGCAATGGTTGTACACTAGGGCCTATAGTAACCAAAAACATTATTTATAAACAATAATGATATTGATCTAATTTAACTCTCAGTGTATCTGAGTCTTTCATGTGTTTTACGAATTTGCAATGCATGGCGGGTTATATTTATCTCAACCCATGCGCTGCAATTATTCTATTTCCACGTGGGAAAAAAAATATTTTATGGCATCGACAAAATATTTTGTTGCTGCCGAGCCTGCGAAATAATTTTTGTGCTAATCACGAAAACATAGTGTTGTAACCAATAAAAAATTTTTATCACCGAAAAACTAAGTTGATACGTGTTTGCTACCAAATAATTTGGTAGGAAATCCTTGATACAAAAATTTATTTTGAGTGCATACACTGTACATGTACACATGTATACCCTACCAACTCCCGCCTTGCAAATTTTTTTATTTTGCGCAGCGGCGTCTCGTCATAAAAGCCGTGGAATCGTGTGACGTGCATCGTTTGTTCTGGGCGTCGTCACCGCGCGAGATGGCTTCCAGCGGAGCGAAGGAACAATGTCGACGACTCAGAGCTGTCACCTCCGCCACTGTACGCCTGGCTTGTCGTCAATACGACGCCGCCGTCGTACTTACCCCGCCGCCTTCATGCACGCCCGCCCTAGAGCCGTGATACGGCGCCCGTTGTTGTTTCGCCTGACGAGAAACTTTCTGTTGTTTTCAGCCTCCCCTGCCACATGCGAGATCACAGCCTCCGCTCAACCGTGGCGGCGCGGCGTGACGTGGCGATGTGTCATAAACCTCTCCCACTTCTGCCAGGTTGCCAGGCTTCCCACGTTGCTGCAAATATATATATATATATATATATATATATATATATATATATATATATATATATATATGCTTACATATATAAATACCAAAATTCATATAGTTTATATCAGGGGTGTCATTTAGGAGGCAGTGAGGCAAATGCTCCCCCCCCCCCTTGAATTTAGAATTTTAAGTGTATAATATGTATTTTTTGTATTTTGTTTTTAAAATAACTAACTTAAGCACACAAAACTGAAGTTTTATTATTAAAGTTTCTAATCTATACATGCTTAATTAGTAAAAAAAGATGCAACAAGCTGTCACCGAAAACTAAGTACCGAAAAATAATATCTTCCACCCCCCGAAAAAACTGAAATGACGCCAACATACCCTTGAAAACACTGCAGCTTCTTGCAACAAGTATGATTTGGTGATATACGTCTGAAACAACGTATCTCTCATCGGGCCAATAGCAGCCGTTAAATATTGCAATGGCGCGATTCTTACTGGTTCAGTCAAATAGGGTAACAGCAGCAAATACAAGCGATAGCTAGTAATATTTTGTTAAGCTGAACGTACGTTAAAACTCAGCAAACAGTCAAGTTTTCTCGCTATGAACCATCATATATGTGTGTGTATGTGTGTGTATATATATATATATATATATATAAATTTTGGTACGTATGTGTGCATGTGTGTATGTTTGTATGTGTGTATGATTGCACGTATGTATGCATTTTAAATATAATATCGATAAAATCAGGCACCATTAGACCGATTACCTTGAAACTAGGCACATATGTGTATTTTTATGGAGGAGATTTTTACTCTAACTCGCTTAATTCGTCACTAGATGGCACTACAGCGCATCACCGTCTATACCTATTTTCCTCTTATGGCATGTAAGGCATCGTGGAAAAAGGGGAAGGGGGTTCGCAGTTTAACCAACGTCCAATTTTTTTTTGTACACCAGTAGGACAACGTGTGTCGTTCTGTTAGCATGATATAAACCAATACTGGGGGCCAATTAAATATCGCCACCTGCTATTTGCACCGACACAACGCAACGCAATTACAGAGCAAGTTAAACGCTTCTTGTACGGCATTACGTGAGTATATAATTCCAATGCAGCGCATCCAGACGCAACGATAGGTGTAAATTTTGCGTTGCACCCATAAAAGGCGATATTTGATCGGCCTCCTGGACAGCTTATGTAATTCTGCGAGAACACTGTGTTGTGAAACTGTTATTTTACTAATATGTTTTATTAGTCATTATTTAAGTGGTTGGATGGCTTGGTCAGAGGTGCAATCTAAAAATAGTTTGGAAATATACCATACGTGCGTATTGGAGCGCTGAGAAAGTCGGTATGGTAGAATAGTTTCCCAGGCATCTATGGTAACACTCCTAAACCTAATTATAAAACAGTCAAATGCATACTAAAGTTACCAGACTTGAATTGTAACATTTGTAAAAGTTTGCATATTTACAAGGTGGAAGTATAGTAACTGTCCCATACTGCGTCTGGGATGATGATAATAACTTCCTAAACGTTTGAGAAAGTTTTTTTCAGTGTGGGTCCTTTATATTGAAATTAGTTGAGTGGTTAAGTTAGGGGGGAAATACGTTAATCTAATTACGGTGGCTTTACTTTACATAGTTTAGATTGCGGAATACTACAAGGCTATACTACATAATTTAGATAGGAGGGGAGCGGCTGTTCATTTAGTTAAGTTATGTTTACGGGTGTCCCTTCGGACACCTTAGACCTCACCGTTAGCATGATTCCGGAAGTTAATGATGTATGTGCTCAGCTATCGACGGACGGCGGCACGTCGTGGGTCTCGACCCAGGACCATCCTGGCGAGATGGTGACGGCTGGAAGGCTTGAAGGAGACAGACTCCGATTCCCCCGATACATTGCGTCATATTGCCACACTTCAGTGCAGGTGGGGAGAATCGCTGAGGCCCTTGTCTTGTGCAACCACTGACTTAATTGCACTGCCGTCGTCGCTAGCCCGTCCACCAGGCGAGGCTCTTGGTAATCGTAACAACTGCTTCTGTTTACACATCGCGTCAACGTATAACAGCGCATTACTATTTATTAATTTCAGATTCACGCTGCCAAAATCACAAGGAGGACAAAATAGTTATTTTTCTTGCCGAATATACACTTTTCATTGCCACGACCGAAAATAAATAACAAAAAAAAAAAAAAATACTCTGCTAGACACATAAACAAGAGTAAATTAATGTTAACAGAAAAGTACTAACATTAATTTATTCAATAGTTCCACCCCACGCCGCTTAGTTATTTTTCACTCAATTCTATTTGTTATTAGTATATAGATGTCCGGTATTGTTGGTCTGTACAGTATTTGATTGCTGGTTTAACAGGCCAATGTACAAGTTATTAATTCCCACGTTAGGCGCGTGGGAACAGCTGAGTGATACGTGGTGGAGAACCTCATTAGACTATTCTTCTATATCCGCAGCTAAATTGGCGTACAGTGTTTTCTGAGCAGTCTTTTTCCTATGTTGTACGTCCGTTAAAAAAATATCGTTTTGTTGTGACAGGGAAAAATGGAAGGGTTAGAGGGGTAGAACAGGGTAACCAAAAAATTAAAAGAAAATTTTTGGTGAGTTGTTCTGCGTGCGACAGCAAAGGTTCCTGCCAAGAAAAAAATAATAATTTGTTAGGGAGGGGTAAAACGAAGTAGCGGACGGAATGAGTAACAAACATTGTAATGGCATTGCAACGCATGTCGGGACATCTAGTCACTAATAAATGTTCTTTACTGAGGCCTCGGGCCTAACTGTTGAGAGTGATGTAACTTATACGCTGCGTTCATTACCCACGTGGTCATGTTTCAATAAACAAGTAGCGGCAAGATAGAAATTTACTTATTTAGCCTGGCCATTTCATCTATGTTGTCAGCCCTGTATACAGTTGTTTTACGTGCAAACAGCATTGTTTCTCCTCTGCCAAAAGTGATTTCTGCACAAACACACACAGGCTGACTGCCAAACTTTTTGGGTAACTGTACAAAATGAACATTATTTCCCTGAATGACATTAAATTGGCGGAGATTTAAACAACACGAACCTAATAATATAATTTTTGCTGTATAGTACTTAACAGCAATACTTAATCTTCGGAAACACTTGAAGAAATATGTAGTTTCGATTTGGTATTCTGAAAGTTGAAGATCCATAGGGAAATACAGGTGGTTGACGAAAAAAGTGAGCCCTTTCGACGAATACCTTGTGTAAACTACCTAATGGCTAAAATATATTATTTATTGTCACCTTAGTCGTTAACTTGTGAATATGTTACAGTTTGTATACTTAGATTGTGGCAGGAAAGTATGAACTAACTAATAGGAATAAAGTAACTAGGACTTCAAAACTTCTCACTTCATCGCAAACTGCCTACACCTAGAGATGATAGTATATCGCGAAAAAATTTTGTACCAAGATATCCTTGAAAACACTGCAGATTCTTGAAACAAGTTCGATTGGGTGATATACGTCCGAAACAATGTATCGTTCTGCTGACCAATAGCAGGCATCAAATATTACAAAGGCGGGATTCTTATTGGCTCAATCAAATAGGGTAACAGCTTCAAGTATAAGCGAAAGCCAGTAATCATTTGTTAAGCTGAACGTACGTAGAAATCCAGCAAACAGTCAAGTTTTCCCTCGACAAACCATCATCTCTACCTACACGTAAGGCTAGGCGAGGATCAATGGTTCGCCACTGACTTCAGCAGGGATGGCGGGGAAAGGACAAACAAAACCCACTCCTTGACCTGATAGGTAACATTACATTTGCACCTCCTCGGCCGAGAATCGAACCCGAAACCCTGGGCCACATACTAAATAGTCATACAGACATGAAATGACGTGGCGGCTCGTTTGATAAGGGCGAACTCCGCCGCTTATTGGCTGCCCGAGGCTGTTGATATCAACCCCCTCGTCTGTTTGGTTCCTGAATGATACGGCAGGTTTCCTATTGGCCTGGCTGCCAGTTACCAGCCTACCAACATATGTGTCTCCAGCTCATGGAACAGAGTCCAATATTGATGTCACTATTACAAATAATAAAGCACATGGAATGGTACATGAATAGAGAGTCACTGAGGACTCCTCGAGTGACCACAGGCTCATATTATTTGAGGTAACGGGTGAGAGACGACAGCAAATTACCAATGAAGCTGACCAGCAGGACGAAATCAGATATGTACACAATAATGCAAATTGGAGGCAGTTTGACCTTGCCCTGTTGAATAAGCTAGAAATGGAAGATGCCAACCTCAAAGCAGAAGATCTTGAAATTAGAGCAGAGGTCATCACAAGAGTCATCAAAAGTATGTGTGACCAAGTGCTGAAAAAGACTCAATGTGGACTCCAACATATGTCTTGGTGGGATAAAGAACTTGAAGAGGAAAGAGGCATAGTTCGGAGGGCAAGGAAACGACTTCATAGACTCCATGGAGAAGAAAGAGTGAGGATGGTAGCTAAATATAAGATTCTAAAGTAGGCTTACTTCAACAGGGTAAGACACAAGAAAAGAGAGTCCTGGACAAAATTTGTGTCTGAGAAAGGCAATGAAGACCCCTTTGGTGTAGTGTACAAGGTCTTTTCTGGTAAATTAAAAAGGACAATGCCTCTGCCCTGCCTCAAAGAAAATGGAGTACCACTAAATGACATGAGCCTAAGCATGAGACTGCTAACTAACACTCTGTTACCGGATGACTCCCGAACTGATGATACTGAGGAGCATGCCAGCAAAAGGTGGGAAATGTTAGAGCTACCAGATACAGAAGATTCGCCAGAATTTATTCCAGAAGAATTGAAGATTACCATTCATGGGTTAAAGAATGGCAAGGCTCCTGAACATGATGGGCTTGGTGCAGAAATCATTCAGATGTGCTACTCACGAATTAAGACTCGTCTACTGAATCTATACAACGACTTACTCCAGGCTGGCATGTTCCCAAGGATATGGAAAAATGGCATTGTGAGGATCCTGCATAAAGGTGAGGGTAAAGTCCCCCGCAGGCCAAATCTTACCGGTCATTAACACTGTTACCAGTCCTTGGCAAAGCATTTGAAAAACTTTTGAACAGGAGGCTGATTACAGCATTAGAAGCAAACAGTGCTTTAAATTAAAGGCAGTATGGATTTCGTAAAGGCCTTGGTACGGAATCAGCACTTCACGACGTAAAGGAATATGTTGACACCTGCAATGCCAAATACATTATGGCTATATTCCTCGACATTGCAGGAGCATTTGACAATGCCTGGTGGCCGGAAGTTATGTATCAACTTAAAGCCAAAGGTTGCCCTAAGAACTTATATGAAGTGATTCTCGATTTCTTCAGAGAAAGAAGAAGCAGGTACAGCTTAAGAAACAATGCAGTGGAAAAACTTCTTACAAAGGGATGCCCTCAAGGGTCAGTACTTGGACCAATACTTTGGAATATTTTATTTGATAACTTACTAGATCTTGAAATGCCAGATGGTTGCACGGTGCTGGGATACGCAGATGACGGGCTCATACTCGTCTCAGGTGGGTCCAGAGCAACATTAGAGAGAAAAACAGCAGAGATTCTACCCCGTGTTGAAGACTGGGTAAGCAGAGTGAAATTAAACTTTTCTACACAGAAGACCAAGTGTATGCCACTAAAGGGAAAACTTAAACGGTCTCCAGTGGTACGATTTGCAGGAGGGTCTGTCCAACGTGTATCTCAGCACAAGTACTTGGGAGTCATCCTGGATGACAAGATGAGCTTCCTGCCGCATATTGATTATGTCAGTAAGAAATCTGTTGTGACTTTGAGTCGACTAAGATCCATTGGAACTACAGAATGGGGCTTAAACTTCAGAACATTAAAGAAAATCTATCACAGAGTCTTTGAGGGCATTATCGCCTATGGCTCAGTCATATGGTATCACAGATCAGAGTTGGTGGCAGCGAGAAGGAAGCTCATCAGTGCTCAGAGGTCGGCACTGTTAAGTATCACAAGGCATATGCCTCAACATCGAATGATGCGTTGCCTGTCCTGGGTGGAGTGTTGCCTGTGGATCTGCTGGCCAGAGAAAGAGGATTATTGGCCGAACAACGCCGACGGCAAAGAAGGACGACATCATTATTAGATAAGAAAATGGCTAGAGAACAAACCTTGCAAAGGTGGCAGTCAACTTGGGAAACTTCAGAAAAGGGAAGAGTTACATTCGAGCTTTTTCCTGAAGTGGAAGACAGGATGAAGCGAAACTGGATAACAGTAAACCTCTACAGTGCACAACTCATGACAGGACATGGCAACTTCAAGGCTAAGTTGTAGAGCATGAAATTGGTGGATTCACCTTTGTGTGATGTTTGTGGGATAGACGACACGATGGAACATGTAGTACTGGAATGTCCCAAGACCGAAGACATCAGAGAGGAATTCAAGGCACAACTACAAGACACCGGGATAGTTAATGTAGACCTGAAAGCTATACTGACAAACAAAGAAATTTTTGAGAAGTGGAACAGCTATGCTACAAAGATTGGGAAACGACTCGAAGATTTCGACCAATGGCTCAGACAACTGGGGCAGGAGTAAAAGGCAGTAAAGATGCTAGAAAGATTAGGTTCCAATGACCCATAAGGTGCCGCCTGGGTAAAGGCCTAATTAAAACTGGGTCTGGGCGAACACTGATTGGCGAGGAGGGCAAGTTTTAAATGGATTACCGGCAGAAAGCAGTGTTTAGTAATTTTGCTAGCACAGGTACAAAATCACCAAGAGGAGTCGCAAGAAAAGAAGAGGATATGTGCCGTGCATTGATTCACTCGTCCGAGTACAGTTTCAATGCGGGTGGAAGGAGGGCGTGCTGGCCTTCGGGACTAAAACTTGCCAGTTACCAGGGCAGCAATCTGATTGACGGTAGACGTCTCCGCCATGTTGCTGGCCAGTTGTCTGTTTCCAGCTTTTTTTCGTATTGGGAATCTCATGTTTCTATATTTGAGTCTGTCTTTTGTGTCTGGGTGTTGTGTCGATATTCGACTCAATTCTACCTCTAGAATTCTTTGTTACCGAATATAAAAAAAACTGACAAACTTTCTCTGGGATATTATTTGTGTATTTTATAAAGTTTTTTTGTTCTTTATCTTATATTGTACTTTGTCATTTAACGCAAGTTTAATCAGTAAAACATGAGCAACGGCGTATGTCCACGAACCTATAAATTCTAAGAATATATATATAGGGCAATAGCGTGTCAGCGATAGCGCAGTCTTGCCTGTACTATGTTCGAGCTCGTTACATTGTGCAGGGGCTGTGCAGGGCGGCGGAGAAAAACGAGGCCTGTAGTGAAAACAGAAACTTCATCTCTGCCGCGGGAGAGCCTGACGTGCCTCGTTTGTCAAGAGCTTGACAGGGTACTTCGTCTTGGTGATGTCGTCATAATAAGGCTCCAAGAAGAATCATACATCAAATGAGCAAATACCGAGGCCTTCCATAAATCTGGCAGTTGGTTTGTCAAGTAAGATGCCAAGAATTATTACGCGCATTTAAGTTTTGGCTTGTGTATGAATGTGTGTATGCGTGTGTTATATATGCATACACACAAACACTCACACATATATAAATTATATTATAACACGTGGAGAGATTATGCCAACTGGAGAGAGATTATAACAACGTAATTAGTAATTATGTATATTATGTAAGGTAGTAGATACTATTTTATTTCTGTGTTGTGTTTGGTTGGTATTTTGGTATAAATTTAAAAGGTGTGATTTATTCTTTAGGACGATGTACTTACACTTTATTTTAAATATATGTAGACATATAGACTATCTAGAAAATTAGGTTATCCCACTCTCAACCACATGGCATAACCTCATCCCTTTTTACGGCGTTGTCTCTCTCTGTATATATATATATATATATATATATATATATATATATATATATATATATATGTGTGTGTGTGTGTGTGTGTGTGTGTGTGTGTGTGTGTGTGTGTGTGTGTGTAGGTGTGTTTGTGTGGGGGGGGGGATGTTCAGTTCAAAAGGAAAATAACTCAAGAAATTGCATTTTTGACTTTGACTCACCAACACAGCATAACTAAGTGAACTCTGCATAGTTGAAAATAATAACAACACATACATTCCCTTGTTTAATAACATGGCATTTTATTCTGATTGCCAGTAAAGTTATATAAATAATATTTCTTTTAATTTAAAGTGTAATCATTTCAGAAAAGGCAGACTAAATTTTTTTTTCTCTGTACTTTTGCTTCAAATTAGTACCAACCAAATATGTTAATTAGCAGATATTTCTGCGAAACAGAAATTATTATGCATGCATTTTTCTCAAAACTGGAACATTTTAGCACCCGGAAATTTTGCGGGTTCAATGACCTGCCGGCTAGATTCCACAGCTCTGTGTACACTCTGTCTCCAGCTAAGTAGTTCATTGGCTGCTGTTCCAGACACTACGGAGTGGCCATTTGTACTTCTGAGAACGTAGCACGCCAGTCAATAAGTGTGTTGTTGCATGTTGGTTTTTTAGTGGTTCTGAGACCACAGGGACAGTTTCCATAGAGTGATCGAATCACGAAATAAACTGAAACCATACAGGAGTTTGAAATCTAGATTTTCCTCCCATCATCTTGCGAAAAAAATTCTCGTGTCTCGTCGGAAATCAATTAAAATATCTGCTTAATTTATTTACTGTTCATGTATAAGTCAACCACATTCTCAACTAACAAACACGAGGCCCTTATGTTCTCATTAATAAATTTGTACAGTGTAATATTTATAATATCTTAATACAAGTAATTTAATAAAAATATTCTCAAAGTCCTTGAAAATAATTGTTAATCAAGAAGTCCTACAAAAATAAAAATATTATATATATATTGTTATATATATATATATATTTATATATATATTGTTATATATATATATAACTATACTTGTTACTAGTTTAGATCAAAGAAATTACTTAATAATTGTACATAAATAATAACTATTGATAACAAAAGAATAAAAATAATTGATGTAACCAACGTTTTCAAGCATGGAAAATTAATTTGCTAACAAAAAAAATACGCAAGACTTAACTTAATTCAAGGAAAAAATTACTAAGCAAAACTATTTTAATAATAATTTTCATATAGAAACGAAGGGGAAAATGAAAAACTGTGTTAGTTTATACAATACTACACTTGTTAAACTTCATATAGATAAGAAAAGGAATTCATCTTATATTATTTTCAACTGAATTCGAACAAACTGCTTAACATATTAAAGCGACCGCCTACTGGCCGTATGTTTGTGTGAGTGAGGCACGGCGCCAAGGGCGATGTTGACCGGCTCATCTGGCGCGGTATCGCCTCTATCATAAGACATTGTAACGGCGTTCACTTTCAGTGGTCTGTTTACTGGTGAAAAGTTCGGGACAAAATCCATTGCGTGTTTCTAGAGTAATTTCACACGAATCCCGTGTGTAGATTTACAGATATAACAGGTTGGCAAAACTGTTTTTAGCCATTTTGAGGGGCTCCGAAATGAGTTTTTTACTAGCGTGATGATTGAAACTGCCTTCCTGTCATCGTTTGAAGTTATTTTATTTTCGTACGACTGCACAATGAACACGTGTAGATTAGTTTCGTAAAACGTATTTATGAACACGCTGCAACGCAGTTGAAGCGCATGGCAGGAGGAGACGACTGGTCTTTCGTAGGATAAAATAATTTGCTGGAGCGTGAATATTTAACGAATGTGTCTACTCTGCCGTGGTTTTGTTGCAGCAGTCCATAAGTAAAACCATAGTTTATCTTCATTATTAAAATAGTAATAAAATAGGGAATATGTCCCTAGGTGAATAATTATATTAAAGTTTCCATGCCGGTATTCGTAATTAATGTTGTTAACTCTCGTTGGTAACCACAACAATGAACAGCGGTATGTATTTAACGTGATTGTAACCCTTTGTAGTAAAATGCATAGCACATACTTAACCCAAATGAATTTGTGTATTTTTTGCAGCTCATAATTCCCGCGCAGAAACTGTTGTCCGGACCAGTCTTCCTAGTAATAAAAACAAATATATCTGGAAGCTCGTGTGCTTGCGCTGCCACGCGTGGAAAGAAATGACTCCGTGCTCTGCATACAGAACAAACTGGCGGTTGTGAAAATACGACGATGAACTTGTCTACAGCTGATGGGGTAATTTTATTCCGCTCAGCACAAAATAATCTCTCCGTCTGCAACCGCTGTTTTGCTCCAGCAGATGATGCATGTATTTATATTTTTTAACGTGTCTATGGACATGCATATCCTTTGTTACAAGGTAAACATATGTAAAGTACAAAAAAGAGAGTGGTACAGCAGTGGTAAAGCACTCGCCTCGCATTCGGGAGGACCCGGGTTCGATACTCGGCTCCGACCATTCTGATTTCGGTTTCCCAGGGTTTCCCGAAATCGCTCCAGGCCATGGCAGACACATTCCTCCCACCCCCCTTTTTTTCAAGGGTTCTTATACGTAGGCATTAACTTGTTCGAGGGTACGTAAAAAGACCAAAATAAATAATTGCCCATTGTTATAGTCATGCAAAATTCGCGTTATCGTCTGGTAGTAGACTAAACTTCACTTTCCTATACATAACAGAGCATCGGTTGGTCAACGAACTTTTGTGTAGTTATTTACGTGTGTTACGTATTTACAGAGATTGGTCTCTCTGCCGGGTAAGCATTCTCGCCAGCAAGTCACGAAAATATCGACCAGTGGGAAACGTCCCACGAGCCTATAGTCACTTGAAGTCTAGTCAGCTGTCAGAAAGTAACGCGAATTTTGCATGTCTCTACCCATTGTACGTCTGTGAAATTCTCAGACCATCTCGGAAAAAACCTTATAACTTAAAAAAAGCTAGAAAGATTTTCATCAAATACACATAATAACCATCCCAAATTATACTAGCTTTCAATTTTAAAAAAAAAAATCCGCCTGTTTGGGAGCTACGAAGCCACAGAAAAACACTCGAACAGAAGACAGACATGGCCTTCAATAACACTCGCTTTTTTTTGGCGTTTTTTTCCCTTAATTTATGATTGCCTGTTTCTTCTCCTTAGAAACAATAAGAGACGAAGAAAATGAAAGTTCTCGACAGGTGGTAAGCAAAACAAAACAAGGGATACTTTCACTTATTTTATATCTAGATATGTGCTGATAAATTATGTATATTGTCAACTAGGGAGGCTAGCGACCAACCACTGAGTCAGTACCGAATCTTCAAGAACTCAGATGTATCCGGTATGGTCAAAGTACGAGAGGAAAGAAGCATCAACGTGTTTGTCAATAGTTTCCCGGCTCTGGGTAACGAACACATCCATATAACATCCGGTGAAACAATACCATCCACAAAAGAAACCCATAAGGTCAATTTCATTTTTCCCCGGAAGTTCGCAAAGCCCTTTAAAGTTATCTGAGGCATGGCGGGCCTATAAAACATATCTTGAGCTGAAGTGCATGCAACGAAGAAGAACGATCCAACTGGGAGTAAGACCGCTCGTATATTTGACAGGGATAAAGATAGGGGTGGATTTACTGCGAGTGAGATAAACTCCAGGGTAGAAAAATAAACGGGAGACAATGTATATCACTTATACAGAGGGTCTTCTACGATTTCATTTCCCTCCGTCGAAGAATAGATTTCACCTCAAACGGGAAAATGTTAGGTTCAATATTGTAATTAATACATCAACTGTGAATAGGCCACATGCATAAATAGAACTGTAATAAAAACAACAATCATAAAGATTTTAATAGACATATTTGACCTTGACTGTCGATAAATTGAAGTTAGCCTAAATGTTATCAAAAGCACACTCAAAGAAAAAAAAAAAATTTTTCAATGTTAAATTAGTGTTTCAAGATCGAATTACTGTTTTCAAATCAAAATTATTCAGTTTCATTGTTTTATACGTAATTGCAAGTAATAATAAATGTACAGTTTTTGCTGTTAAATACAAGGCACGTCCATTTTATATAAAACGTTGATGTAAAATAGACTAGGTAATTCTAAACCATCACATTACTCTCCTAAAAATCGCGGCGGCAAAGAAAACTGTGTTAAAGAGTTAAAATATTTCCATAGAACCACGTTAAAATCAGTGGTTAGATTCAAGAGCGTCTCAGAATACTAAATACTGTCTGTTACACGTTGTAAACTGAGAAATTTACGCAAGTAGTTCCAGGTTTTAATGAGACATGCTTGTAAAAAGTAACGAGAAGTAATTTGTTATTATGTTGAATTAAACATTCTGTAATATATTTTACAGTTCTGCAAATGCATCGTTTGTATGGAAACAGTATAAGTTAACAACGATTATTGACCGACCAGACAATAGGACAAACGAAAAAGTTTCTCACGATTTCGTCACTTTTGTATAGTTTTAACTCCATGATAGAGAAACATTATTCGGCAGAATTCAACACGGCTATGCACCTGATCCAAAGCATTGCAGGTGACGCGAATGATTTGTATCAAGCAGATAAACAAACTTTACTGCTGTATGTATCATTCGGTATTCTAAAAACACTCGTTCAAAGCTTCGCTTGTTCCACGCAGATACGTTTTATTCATAATGCTATCATCCTTCACT
This sequence comes from Medauroidea extradentata, assembly GCA_003012365.1. NCBI lineage: Eukaryota > Metazoa > Arthropoda > Insecta > Phasmatodea > Phasmatidae > Medauroidea > Medauroidea extradentata. The sequence goes on along the minus strand of PNEQ01107605.1, from coordinate 4,509 downwards.
CGTGGAACTTTCGTATTGTTCGCCGCAATAACTCTTCTGCAATATGAAAAATAAATGTTATCCGACAGAAATGTGGAACAGGTGTTATTGTAAAACATATCACAATACTGGCACGAAGTTTGTTTGAAACGGCATTGTAAAATTTAGTGTTGCAGGAGTTACTGTGTGTATCTAGGATGTGTGGTAAATTCAAAACTATACCTCCAGTAGGATAGTAGAGTATTCTAAAGCGAGAATTACGAGATCCGCAGAAATTTAGACTTCATAAACAATTGACACCTTACAGTAACATGGTGGTAGATAAATAAGCGCTGACTTCTACCATTGAGATCAACACATTTCTGAAAGTCAATATAGAAAAACTACAAAACAACAATCCTTGACAATTATATTTGCCAACTTAATTAGCAAACATTTACCCGGAATGATGCATTTGTTAAGCGTGATATCTTGCGCTGAAATTAAATGTACGATATTCTGGCGTCAGAGATTGTTCTACAGATATATGTAACTCGAGAAAAAAATTTTTTACTCAGAAAGTTGGCAAAAACTATTGTCTGAGATAGTTTTTTTTTATTTTTTATTTATTTATTTCTTTTACAAATTGGTTTTGAGAAACCTACAATTCTCTACCGCAGTAAACTGAGCTTTAGTACGGTGCAAACAATATTTTTTTCTACATGAACCCAGTTAATTTAAAACGTTTGTATTAACAGGAATTATATTACTGTGAGAGGTAGCAGGGTACTGCTTTAATTTAGTGTTGGGAATAACATATATATAGTTTTTTTTTTTTACTTATACTAGATGTTTTCCCCCAAAACTAAATTAAAGCAATACCCTGCTACCTCCCACAGTAATATGATTCCTGTTTAATGGCGCCGCCTATCCGTGCGTGAGTGGCTCAAAAGCGACGGAGCAGTAAGATCGACCTTGAAGCGCGCTTCAAATGCCGTGTCGCCTCAACGAGCCGAGCGCTGAACTAGCGTGCAAGCTTCCCGCCGAACGGTTTTTACTATGGGACACTAAGCGGTGACAATATAATTTCAATGGTGGAAAGTCTGCAACTAAGTTCAGTGCAGGTCGCAATCTGAGTTTCAAGTACATCCGGCTAGTACATTTTGAAGTACGGCAGTATGAAAAGGCAGTTTTTAGCCATGTTGGAGGGCTTAGAAACAATATTTTTAATGAGCGTGGCGTCTTAAAATTTAGGTTCCAACCTTGTCTGAAGTATGTTTTCTTTCCGTACGTTGGCACAATGGACACACGTGTAACAGTTTCGTAGAAAAAAAACCTGTCTACGAACACACTGAAACGCATCTGAAGCGTAGGGTATGCGGCCGCCTTAATACAAACATTTTAAATTAACTGGGTTCTTGTAGTAAAAAAAAATTTGCTCCGTACTAAAGTTCAGTTTATTGCGGTAGAGTACATGATAACTTCGCATCACATACAACTGGAGAATTTTTAACCCAATTAAGTCTGTAGAAAATCCGTGACACTGAATTGTTTACGATGGCGGTCCAAGACAATAATTAAAATTATAAATTTGAGTTCAAAATTTAGGTTTCACAATTTGCTACTATTAAATATGCTAAGGCAGCTACACGTATGCTAGTTAGCAATTATAGGGATGTTAAGCTATTTCAGATATAAGTAAAGCCATTTCTACGGGCTCAGTTCGTAAATATAAAAGACGTCTTACAAATGTTGGCGTCGGCGAGGGCTTCAAGTTCACTAAAAAAAAACTAATTTTATTTTAAGAAGAAAACTGCCTCTTGTTAAACTGGCAAACTATTATATATTCACGCCCTGTGCAATTTGCCTCTCCCAAAGCGAACTAGCTTTAGGATGGCTGTAGATTTTCCCCCTGGACCAATATCTTCTCGGCGACGACCCACCGCGTCCATCTTCATCAAACGGGAGACAAAATCTGAAGGGGGTAAATTCAATAAATTCGCACAACAACTGAAAATTTGGACGTGCAGTTCAAAGAGGTGACAATGATCTCGGTGCAGAGAGAGAGTGACCAGAACATGCATACTCACAAAGCAAAAAAATCCAATAAAAAATAAAAAATTGAGTGAGGTAGCTTAAATAAAAAATAAATTTAAAACAAACAATAACATTTCTGAATTTTAAACAGTACTGTCCAGATGAGGTTAAAGTACTAAATGATTCTACCGTTCGTCATTCAAAGTTCAAAAAGTAATAAAAATATTACGATACATACATACAATGAAAATATACATACGCAAGGTATCCTACAATTTCATTACAATAACAAATAAATTTAAATATTAACCACGTTTTATACACGGCTTTGTCACAGAAAGTATGCATGAGCGCTCGGATTATATTTAAACCGCTTATTTCAACCTGTTTCACTGTCGTTTTTTTTTTTTTTAAAGCTACATATTCTTTTTGACAAACTTCGAAAACAAATTACATTTCATAAAACAAATGAACTGAAACAGTCAACATTCCGTGATTCGACGTAGTTTATTAAACTACAACGTGAACATAAGTAATTAAATAATTTTGCATCTTACTACATGCGCTGCCGATCTTGTTGTGGTGTCACTTTGTAAATGTTACTTTATTAGCCACACGAGCTTAAAATTAGTTACTAATAATATGTTTGGGTAATCCAGTTGACTTCACTTGGGGGAAAGGCTCGCACTTAATTCAGTTCTGAAGAACTGTGTTTTGTTGATATTCTGACAACTGCAACACGCCGTACGTTCAGTGCAAAACATTCCTGACGACATATGGTTTTCGACATTCAACAGTTAAAAGGTCCACGGAATTCCGGAGGCAACTTTCCTCTCTTTTCACGGCCGAGCGAGGTGGCGGTACTTTAACACTTTACACTCGTATTCTGGAGGATCCGAGTTCGATCCCTGACTCCGGTAATCCTCATTTCAGTTTTATGTTGTTCCCGAAATTACTCCAGGTGAATTTTAAAATGGTTCGAATCCTCTCCCAGTTCCTGTTCTTGAATACAGTTGTGTGCCACCAGATTTAAGGCCAAGATCCATCATTAATTTCAAACAATTGCAAAAAACTGGAATATGTTTTAACCAAATGCTTTGAAAAAGATGGAGACTGTGTACAGTCATACTATATACAATTTTCGAAGAGCGTTATTCAAAATAATGTACCGTTTGCTAGCAAAAAATTATTTTGCTTCATTTTGACTTATTTCGACAACAAAATATGTGATGTTTCAGGGGCAAAAATCTAAAAATCCGTTTGATTTATTGTAACAGAAAAATTCCGCTACAAACGATGATATATAAGTGTTAAAACTGTAAGATGAATTTTTGATATATGTATTAATTTGCGTTAAAAAAAAAAACATTTGTGAAATCACTGCAAAACAAAAGAGCGAGGCCTTAACATGCCTCGCTATCGACAAAACCTTCCTTTTCAACCGGATTGTAAATACGTTACGTGCATGAAACTCTCGGTTTGAGATAACTTTGACGTCATTGTAAGGAAAAAAACAATGTTATCAATGTAGTTACTGTACTTTTTTGACCATATAAGCTGTTTCGTATTATTTACATGTCACATGATTGCAGAATTTGCAACATAGCAATAGTTTTCATCTTGTTTACAAAACGAAAGCTAACCGTAAAATTTCCAATCAAATGCAGTACTGACTAGACACGGTTCAGAAATAATTGCTTTCGGTGCGCACTTTCCCAGTGCAACTCGCAATTGGAAAACGAAAATTCGACTGCTTTGAATGGAAGTTCCAGTAATTGAAACACGCGACATTGCCACAGCGCGCCGAGTGCACTTCAGACCAGTAATTGGGATACGTCGTGAGCAGAAGTAGCTAGCTAGGAGTAAAATTTTATGTGCCAGAGTAATTCTAGAATATAATCACTTCCTTCTATAGCTGCAAAATACTATCAAATTTATAGCACTGGAGCTTGAGGCAAGGGTACCTCGGGGAAAAAATTAACTCGACGAGGGCGTATAGAAAAACATTTCCAGTCGACGTGAGACCCCGACTGTGAGCACTGAGAAAACATTATTGCACGTGTTTCACAGGTTGTTGTAGGAGCAATTGTTTATTTTAAAAAACAACAAATTGATTTGGATTTTTTTTTCACTTGTCTTGCAGCATAAAATTGATTCCTATCATATTACAGGTAGTTACTTCTACAGTACATATTGTTCCTTGCTCAGAATAGATTATTTCTTCTACAGTTTACATTGTTCTAATAACAATGTAAATAATATCAGCAACCAAACCAGACTGTTCACTGTATTAACAGAACTGTCGATCCTTGTATAGAATAGATTATCCCTTCTACACTTCACGTTGTTGTAATAACAATATAAATAATATCAGCAACCAAACCTGACTGTTGACTGTATTAACAGAACTGTCGATCCTTGTGCAGAATAGATTATCCCTTCTACACTTCACGTTGTTGTAATAACAATGTAAATAATATCAGCAACCAAACCTGACTGTTGACTGTATTAACA